>KN485200.1:0-35125 GCA_000787095.1 Periophthalmodon schlosseri | reverse complement strand
GCAGGTAAGATGACCACTTGAAATTTAAATAAAAGTGGGACTTGTGGGGATTGCTATAGCACCTTTTATAACTTTGAATTTTTGTTAATCATTACACACAGAGACGGGTTACAATATATTGCAACTAAGAAAGTAAAAACATCCAAATTGTGAAGCTTTTTTTCCCATTTCAGTTCTAGTGTGGCCAGTTTTTAGACATAGACAATCACGTGATCTTGTATTAAAAGTTCCTGTATATAAATTTCATGCTAATATCCTCAGTATCCTTCTATGCACAGGTTGCAAGATTAATCGCAAACAAATAAAAAATAAATAAGTTTTCTTGTGTTTAACATAATTTTCCCTGACAACAACAACAACAACATGTCCTTCAGCCTCCCTCTGTCTGTCAGATCCCCTCAGTCTTTAACACAGTTTAAGATTAGACTTAAAACCCACCTCTTCTCCCTGGCATTTAATACTAGCTACACAGGATATGTTGGTGTTTTATTGTTCTTTTCCTATGTATCTTGTTATTTGTATATTTGTTTTTTTTACTTTTATGTGAAGCTGAAGTTGTTTTAAATCTGCTATTGTAAATAAACTTGAATTTAATAGGCTCTGTGCAGAGTAGCACCCAGGAACCTCACTGTTGGCATCACTACTTCCTGAGCAATTGTATCTCGATGAGGTTTTTGTTTTTGGAGTCACTAAAATGAATAAATATTTAAAGATGAGGCAGTGGACAGGGAGCTGCGGGTGGATGTCACTGACAACATGTTAAAACTACACAAATAAAATTAATACTTCACCGGAGGACACTTTGTTTGTGTTTGTGCTAACGCTAATGCTAATTTTGAGGCGTAATAACATTTAAAGCAACACTACAAACTGAAGTATTCTACATATAAAAATACTTGGGTAGCCTTTATTTTGATTGATTTGAATTTTAATAGGATGTTTATTTTATGTTTTCCATTTTTAATAAAAGTGACTGTTAGCTTGGGGACACGGTGAACTAGCTAGCGCGCTTCTGTGCACAGAGCCTATTGAATTTCTTGTGTAATAAAACTCCTAACCCTGTAGCTTTGACCTGTGCAAACATGTCCTTAAATTCCATGCGGTTCTTGTATTGTGTTAATTGTTTTTAAAACGTGCACTCAACCCTCTTTTTTTTTTTCTTTCACTTAAATCCGATTTGATCCACTAATAGTTCATGTGTTTGTTGTAACAGGTAATTCCAAGAAGACCTCAGAGACCTTTAGACGACACTTCTGGACACTGGATGGTTGACGATGGCACTCACTACATTAGTCAAGTTTAACATTGAGAAAACACTAAAAACTCCTTTGTTACACGTTTAAACACTTGGACTGCCCCCTCCTCGTGTGTTTTGTGGACATTTTTCACTTAAAAATTTCAACGTTAACCACACTACCACTGCTGAAGTTTACCAAAGGTTCAGTTGACCATAATGTTGCTGGGTTTTTTTTGTCCGTATCTTCTGTCTAAATCATGAAATCCAGATATAATTATGTTTATTAAAGAAACAGGGTAATTATGTGTAGAACAATCAATTTGACTTGTTTTTGAATACATGCAAATCACTGGGGGAATAGGGTTGGGAAGCACAGGGTACCTCATGATTAGACTTGGTTTGTGATACAGGTCTTGAGATGCAGGTAATACAATATTTGATAATCCATAAATCATTGCAGCGTCGCTAAAGAAACTATTTCACTATATTATTTTGTTACAGGCCTCATGTAAAAGTTGAAAAAATGTAAAGTTGTGCTAAATAACTGTTCAGCTGCTTGTTTTACATGGAAATGTCTGCTTTACCTAGAATGTTCCACAGTGCACGTTAAATGTAAATGTTCAGATTTTTATATAGCGCTTTTCCCCCTTCAAAGAACTCGAAGCGCTTTACATCAAGGAGCCACTCACCCATTCGCGCACATTGTCTTGCCCAAGGACACAATGACGCCGTTCGTCTGTAGGAGCTGGAATCGCACCACCAGCCCGTGAGTCGGTGGATCTGACCGCTCTACCAGTGATGGCTACATTGAGAGCGGGATTCGAACCGCCAACCTGAGCTACTGTCGCCTTGGATAGCATTTAATTTTCCTTCTTCAGTTTATCCGAATACAATTTTACCTCAAAAACATGCGTTCTTACTGTGAGTGGGCTCGCCTCTCCACAGATCTGACGCATAATTCGCCCTGTTTAATGCCATACTGTGGAACATTTAAGCAAAGCAATGACATATTCACTGAGACGAGCAGCTGGCAGACCCTTGACTTGAGAAGTTACATAGTGCGTCTTTAATATTTAAGTAATCTGCACAAACCGGTTCCAAGAATAACATTTTACAACTGCCAACAACTGTTACATCTTATATTTTAATCAAAAAGCGCAAATTAACTCAAGTGCCACACAATTGACAGGTTCAATTAGCCGAAACATACACGGCCTTTTGTCACTACATTTTCTGATCGTGTTTGTTGTATGAAGGACATAAATGTGTAAAATATTTGTAATAATTTTTTTAGATGACTCTGAACCACTAGAAACGTAGCTGCTTGAATCTCGTATCATTATGTACTAAACTGAATTAACTTGAAACATATATTGGTCTAATCATTTAATTCAAATAGAGATAACTTAACCAAACCAAATTATCCTAAAAGTAGCAGAAAGGCAAAGTTAAAATGCTTGGCAGCTAATACAAGTGTTATTACCTAACTGTCTTTGAAAAGTAAATTGTTAAAATTGTTTCGTGCACTGATGCATTTAACACTAGACAACCACTAACATGTTTTGGGCCAAATTACTATGATTTTCCTGTGATAAAAATGTATGAATTGTTTTGTAATCACTGCCATTATTTTTGGTCATGTATTCCTTTGATGGTACCTCTTTATAATGAGATTTAGCCACTACTTCTTGTGCCTATTTATTGTGGAAATTTGTGAAAGCCAAGGATGAATTTAAACAAAAAAAATGTATGGAAAAAAAAATCGTTTATTCCACAGTCCTGTCGCCTTCTGTGCATTTTGACTGTTTTATTTTTGTATTTATCGTTTTGGTAGTTGTTCTGTTTGTTTACTCACGTTTAAGGTGACTCCTGTGGAAGTAAATAAAGTATATGTTTGCATAAATGTGTGAGTATTTTTGTCATTTTTTTTGTTTTTAAGATGGGATTAGAAAGTCTGTGTTTCAAATGTAGGTGTCTTTGTGATGACTGAGAATTCATGGGGAGACCTGTCATCACTATATTGACTTATTGTTCAGTATATCAAAGCTGGAACAGTATATTTTGGGGCTCAAACTGTATCATGTGTACAGTTTCTTTGAAAAAGTGAGGAGATTTGAGTTATTTTTGTTGTAATACGCTAAGATTTGAGCTGTGGAAGGTTGAAAAAGTCACTTTTGTGGCTAATTACTGCTTCATTCTGCTATCTATCTGTTGGAGCTCAAGACGTTTTACTGAGATTGTCTATTTAAAGTTGGTTTACTAGGATTATCTTGCATTATTGTTATCGTATCAGTGGCATAAAGTAATTTCAATATTATCTTTTATCATAATATGTCTCTGTAACAATATATCCTGCTTCAAATTTTTTTATTGTGAACTATTCATGGGTTTCAGACAAAGGGTTTCTTCCTGGTTTTAAACATTTGCTATGGCAAGGCTCCTCTGTAATAACGCAATTCAAATCAAATTGTATCTTTTGAATGGGGAAAGGTCCTCATTTGCTCGCATTTTGCACACTTATTGTCCCATTCATTGTACCACACTGTTGTTTTATACAGAATTACAGTTGTGATAATGATGATGGTTCTGTTATGTCTCATCTGAAACCTATATAAACAATGCAGATTTGGTGATAAAACAAAAACCTGATTTGTTTTTATTACAAATTGTCCAAATTACATCTTGAATTTCATATGAAAAGCTTGGAAACAAGTCTATTCCAGTTTTAAACACAAGATCTTTAATTAAAGGTGCACTAGGTAACTTGTTGGAGCGCCCGTCACCTGCTTGCCACCATAGAGACGTTCTTGAGTTTCCTGGAATTAAACGCAATCAGGAGACGCCATCAAGACAAGTAACGGACTAGATCTGTGGAGAGTCAACTTGCTGACACCTTACACTAAGAACTAAAACCATGTTTTTAATCGTATTTGTTCAGCAATAAACACACTACAATTGAACACGATAGTTATTAATGCCATATTGTGGAACATTCCAGGCACAGCAATTGCCTCTACATGAGATAAGACTCCCCACCAGAAATGTTACATAGTGCATCTTTAATTATGTGTGAATTTATGAACGCTTCACATCAGTGTTTGGTTTTCATTAAATCATTACAGATTGGGTATAACTTTTAGGTCGGTTCATCTTGTTTTATTTGTGTGGAATGAATACTTTATGAATCCTTTATTAACCCATTTAAATTATTGTAGTTTTATCATTTCTATTTTTTTATTATTTTGAAATTTGCCAGTTTGCAGGCTTTTATTTTGACACCAACCCCCTTTTACGGAAGACATGTGTGTTTCCGGTGTAGCTAGTGTTTCTAATCGATAAATAATTTACCTTCCGAGTCCGGAGCGTACCTTTTGTCAGGTAATTCAACCCCGTGTGTCTCATACCCGCAGGTGTCAGGCTGCTCTCTCTTATAAGGTATGCGATGGCCGTGTTTTTCCTTCACTTTTCCCATAAAAATACCCAAAAGATGATTAAAAAATCCTGTCGCAGATTTGGTAGCTGTGTGTTAGCTCACAGCGCTAGCAGTAGATACATAAGCGTCTGTTACGAGTTTAATGTCAAGCTGTGTGTTTTCACTGTGGTGTCTCGGATAGATTTACGACAAGACGACAGATCTGAGTAAAAATGTTGTGATTGCTTGTTTCCGGTCATATTTTTGTGGTATTTGTGGTGTTTTTGGTGAAAGTAGTACGTGTCATCACTGGTTTCACCGCTTTGAGAGAAACCAGTCTGAACCGTTCGTTAACAATTGTCATACGGTCTGTAAAAAGCACAATTACAACTAGGATTTTAACTGACTCGTTTTTGTCAAACATATTTGTGTCCGTGGCTGTATAAAAATGACATTAACCGTCTAAAATGGGCATAAGGGTAAATATTTATTGTTTACATCTGTCGTTACGTTTCCTTATGAGTCATACTTTGACTTTTAATTAGGCTATACTGACAAATGTGGGTGTTGAGACAGGCGTGACAAATGTTTTTTTTTGTGTGTCTTTAGATTCGTTTTGCATTTTTATTTTACCATTTTACCTGGCAAAACATTTTATTTCCAACGTTGGCTTGGGCATTTCTAATGTGGTTATTGTATTGATGTTGTTGTCTGTTTGATTTGTCATGTGTTTCAAAAGGTTATCTGGGTTTATTTACCATTCAAGGTCCTTTATTTCTGCACTTTATCCATTTCAGGCCACCTCAGCTTGCTCCATTTTGTTGTGGAGGAGCAGTGGCTCTACTCCGAGCTCCTCACCCTGTCTGTAACGGATCTCAGTTTGATCTTAGTAGTAGGTGACAGTAGGGAGATAGAGTCACCGGTGTATGAAGTTTGTCTTTCGGCTCAGCTCCTTAACACACCAGTTCAAATGTGACACTTGACCCCTCAAAAGTGTCAGTTTTTTTTATCCTATTTGCAGCACATTGTCATCTTAATACATTTTTTAATTGTATTTAATAGGGATGGGATCTCGTAAGATAAAATTGCAACAATATTCACACATATGGAGAATTACTTTGTTTTTTTTTCTCCATGTGTTTACATTTAGCTGGAACAAAACAAACTGGGTTAAGAAGTGGTGAGTCACTTTTAAAAAGCAGTCCTACGATGTTGGCTAATATATAAATAAATACACTGTGAGGCATAAAACTGAACAGCACATTTTGTTTAATAAGTTATGCCAATTTCTTGTGAAATGGAGTCTCATGCTCCCCCTAGTATTTATTATATTTTCCTCCATTATTCTGTAGACCTGTCACAATAATACATTTTGAAGAACGATATATTGCTCCAGAGAAATATTGAGATAAACGATAATATTGAAACTACTTTATGCCGCTTACATAGAGCAGGACAATTCCAGTAAATAGACTGTATCATTAAAAGCCATGATCTGCAAAAAATAAACCAAGGAAGGAACCAATAACAAGCCATAGACATTATTTATTCAACCCTAAAGCTCAAATTATATAAAACAGGCAAAAATCTCCCCATTATTGTAAAGAAATTGTACATAAATACTGAGCCCCAAAACATATTGTTCCAGGTTTCATATATTGAACAATAAGATGATACTGTAATTATCGTGACAGGCCTCATTATCTGTGATTTTTTTAAAAAAGGCTAGTGTTAATTCCCAGCCCTGATTCCTCCCGTTGCTCACTATATGAATCTGTTGTTGTTGTTTCCTCAGGAGTGCACTGTCCCTGGTCTGCAGCACAGACTCTGAGTGGCCGCAGACAGTTTCCTTATGTCCGGGCGTAACGGGTCTGCGAGTGATGCAGACTGTCAGATCTGTGAGGACCGGGACCAGGATGTGGAGCTGATGGAGCTGGGGCCGCTGCTGGAGGAAGGCGGGGCTAGGGGAGGGGCCACAGAGGTACGGGATACAGGAATTTGAATATATTTGTTTGCGTATTGGGCCTGTAGTCACGACATATTCTGCTAAAAAGGGGACATGGTAAAATCTGTCAAAGCTATTAAATGTATCTTTGACCTGATCATATATCTGACCAAAATTGCACTTATAAAACTAAAACTACACAGGAGTTTATGCAGAATTTGACTATTTATACAAAAAAGTACTGAAACTGTGAAACTTTACATGAAAAAAGGCAGATTAAAGTCATGATTCACTTCCAGTTTTTCAGCTAAATCACATACCTTGCTGTTGCTGCTGTTGTCCCATATAAATCCTTAAAATCAAAATTAAATAATTTGTTTACTACTAAGACACTATCAACTGATTAATCGACTACACGACTTAAGGACAACATGTATACAGTATGTGTTTTCATACTGTATAGTGGGTCACAATACTGCAATGTCAAACTTTAATTTCTACACCAAGTAACAGGTTTCATACTGGATACTGATTTTGATACCACATCAATAAAAGACTATGCTTTTTAATTTTAGATAATAGACTGACATTTTCAGCACAAAATAATACTGCTTTCTTTATTTTACCATGTGTTCATATATTACTTCTTATAAAGCTCAAGATCATTCTAAAGCTGTTCTTTATGTATTTCTTTTGTATCAATACTTCAAATGAGTATCTAGTTTTGATACTAGTTTTAGTATCAGTGGTATCTGATTTTCAATACTTTTAACACTAAAACAGCATCAGTATTGCTGTACTGCTGGATTAATATGAGCTGTCCTTTGTGTTTTACAAAACATTTTAAATACATTTTACAGTGGTCTCCCAGGGCCCACCAGGCATCAAAATCAATTATCTTTTTTCCATTTCTAGTTTTAGATCTCAACCTTTTTTGTTACTGGTTGTATTTTAACTGTGTAGATTTACTTTTTAAATGGTATGCGGCTTTAGGCATATTTGGATTTTATGAAGTTAATATCCAACCAACCTTGTTATGTAAACTACTTCCCCCATTGGATAGAACCATTTGAATTGTCCATCTTGCACTTGAAAGCAGCGTCAGTGCCTGGTTTTTACACTGTGGGTTTTTTGAAGGGAGCGGCCGCTCTGGGGGACGAAGATGACGATGATGAAGTCGGGGAGGTGCTCACGTTGCCTCTTCAGGCTCATCACGCCATGGAGAAGATGGAGGAGTTTGTGCACAAGGTGAGACCGCCGCTGTTTGTGACCGGGGGGCTGTGTTATGGGGTTAATCATTGTGTGGAAGAGAATAAGACTTTGGTGCTTTGGTGTCGATTCCATAAAAGTCTCGTTAGTTTGTTTTATACTATGCTAGTTAGTCAATGTAAAGGTAGAAATATAATGAATCACCAACAAAATTAAAGTGTCTTGTACTAGATCAGTGGTTCTTAAACTTTTCACACCAAGTACCACCAAAGAAAACATTTGGCTTTCCGAGTATCACCAGAGATCTAAACCAGATCTAAAAAAAGACTTCCAGGCCTGAACCAAGACTAATCAAATCTAAAATAGAACTACAACGTGACTACAGTGGCTCTAAACAAGGAATTACCCAAAGGAGGACTAAAATATGAATGAATTGACGTCTAAATCAAACAAACGGTAAACCTGTACAGGACTTTGCTTAACACCTGTTGGAGCCCATGTTGCACAGTTTGAGAAAGCTGATCTAGATTAAAAGATACTTTACCTTTTTAACAGCAAATTTCAAAAAAATGTTAAAACCATGTATCCTGTTTTAGCACAAAAATAAATAGATGGATATTTGCATTATTTAACCTTCTTTATTTCCCACATATTCTTGTGCCTATTAAGACTAGAATTAAATAACGATTTTTAAATGGCCCATATTACACTATTGTCTGATCTATGTTATAATGTCATTTCCTCATCACAAACAGACCTGGAGTTGTGTTTTGTTTCGTTCACACCTGTTTAACACACAAGCCCTGCATATTTAGGCAGTGAGATCTTGTCTCTAACAGAGAACATTCATTTGAATAATTTCAGACCTGGAATTGCCAATCTACTGAACAAAAGGTAAAAGGAGCTGTTAACTTGAAAACTACAGCTTTATGATGTCACAATGTGGAACAGAGCATTTTCAGTTTTGGGGATGTAGACAGACTAATAATAATGGATTACTCAAAAAGGATTTTGTGCGAATGAAACAAAACACAACTCTGGGTATGATTGTGATGAGGTAACAGCATTTTAACATGGCTTAAAGCTCACAAGAGTCAATTTTGTCTGATATAGGACCTTTTAATATTTGACCATAATAAGGGTAGGGGTCTGTTCTGTTGGAGGTTTTTGGATTCTATGGATTGTGATGATTTCATACTCTCAGATGGGGGCAAGAGCCATTTTTATCGATTACATTGCACTTTCCAAACAAATATCTATAAATGTTGAACCCCAAAACTTACTGTATTACAACACAATGTTTTACCATATTAAGCATAGCTACCACCCACCTGTATTAAATATTATTGGTCTATAGAATGATGTGATGTCATCTGAAACCCAGCAATTAAGAGGTTTTTAATAGGTCCCATTGCTTGAATATTTATAACGGTGTATTGCCTTTAGTAGATGAGATCAATGGACTTTTAAATAACTACTGACTGCCAGATAAGCAGTAATAAAGCTTATCTCTGCCAGTTTGATATCTGCGATTCCTGTTGACAATGTGATTTGTTTGCACTCATTTGTAATCACAGCTACAATAGCTCCCTGACGTACATTTTTAAAGTACATTTACATAACAGCAAGGGTGGAAAACGGCAGCCATCTTGAAACCTGGTATGCAGTCGCCTGTTAAGACATGTTCTGTAGGTTCAGCTGTTTACTGTGCAAACTTGTTTTTCAACGCGGTGGTCAAACAAGTTAAACGCTGAGGATGATGCACCGCTATGGGAAAAAGACATGCGATTTCTGACAGCCGTTCCTGTTCGATTTGCGATTTATGTTTTAAAATTCTGTCCAGTCCACATTTTAAACACGCTCTATCGCATTAACACTTTAGAAGATTGAAATTTGAACCGTTCAACTAATGCATAAACTCACTTGTGTTTCATAACATTGTTTCAGCCCTACTGAAGAATAAATTGGTCTAAAAATGAATATACTTTAGTTTTTTTGGCTTTGGCTAATGCAATATATAATTTCATTTTCACTTCATTTCTTTTTATGTTCACAGGCAGAGCCCATTAAGAGCACTGGGACTCTGTGTCATGAACGCCCTGTTAAAATACAGAACAATCCAAACAAAAACAAACAAAACGATTATCTGCGTAGGTCTCTTTAAAACATTAAAAACAGGAGCAGGTGTGATTATAAATGTTTATCACTAGATTATTAAAGTGCATTAGTGGCACCAATCTATCCAGTTTTGCATGTCCTTGAAATGTCTTCCATTTTTGGGAAGTGAAATAACCAAAAAATAACACTTCAGTTCTAGTGTGGCCAGTTTTTAGACGCAGACAATCATGTGATCTTGTATTAAAAGTTCCTGTATCAAAGCTCAACAAACAAGTGAGATATTCAGGCAGTCGATGAAGTAGTCCCGTATAAATATACTTTATACAGTGTTGTTAAAGGGCCCGTATTACACTGTTTTCTGATCTGTTACAATGTTGTTTCCTCATCACAAACAGACCTGGACTTGTGTTTTGTTTCATTCACACATGTTTAACGCACAAACTCCGCCAATTAAGGCTAAGGTTCTTCTCTCAAATGGAAAACACTCCACCTTGTGACGTCATGTGGTAATACAGGAAGTGCTCCACTGTGTTTTTAAACTCCACACACCTTCACTAGAATCATTTGGATAATATCAACCCTGGAATTTCCAATATCTACTGAACAAAAGGTCAAAGGTAGCTGTCGACATGAAAACTACCACTTCATGACATCATAATGTGGAGCAGAGCATTTTGAGCTTTGGAGGTTTGGAGACAGACTAATAAAAAACGATTACTCAAACATGTGTGAATGAAACAAAACACAACTCCAGGTGTGTTTTTGATGAGGTAACAACATTATAACACGGCTAAAAGCTAATAAGAGTCAATGTTGTGTAACATAAAACCTTTAATTAAAATAAAACGATAACTAGGCCATTCAGAAGAGCACTACCGGTACTTAAATATTTAATAAGGACAAGCCATTTCATTTTTATTTCAAAAATGTAGGTAAGTAAAAAAACTTGGATTTCTCCCATAGTTTCAGCAGAATCTCAAAAAAACTGTGTGATGTAACAAATCCTAAGTTTGTCTGTGGTATTTCTTGTATTTCTCTAATTGTCAGTTTAAAAAAATCTTGACATTTTCCTGCCCGTCAGGTTTTGTTACATATTCCAGTGTGTTGGGGAAGCATAAATATTGCAGTAGTTTGTCATATGACCTGAAACTCAAAACTCAGTCAGTGCACAGGGTTAACAGTAACACATGTACAGGAAGGAGGTTTCATATTTAGTCTGATTCTGTACTTTTACTACGCTGCTGTTTTGAAAGAAACATTTAAGCTCATGATCCACAAATGAAAGCAGACCTTTTCAGACCTTTTCAGACCTTTTCAGAGCTTTTCAGACCTTTTCAGAGCTCTTAAACATGTTATTGGTGTTTCCCTCCACCATTTACTCACCCAAACTTATACTTGGAGTGATTTGTTCATGTTTGAGCCATCTTTCAAGATGCCATTTTGCCGATCAATCCTCGTTTTTACCGCCACCGTTACACGCCCACTGCTCTGTTCTTACTTCTGCAAACTCCCAATTTTATTTTCTTAATCGGTGATAGGCGTAGGATTCAGCAGCGTCGCATAGTCATTTTAGTACAAATGAAAAACAAAAATCTGCTACTGACTAGTGTGATCTTCAGCTACCCATAGGAGGCGCCGACACCTACACGGCGCTTTGTTGTGGTGATGTTTACGGCGACGTCAGCTCCCACTGGGCACCGCAGTTTTCTAATGGAGCAGTCAGCCGACTTGTTTCTGTTATTAAGTCGTTTTAGATGAATATTGCAATTTAAAATGCGCAAATTACAACATAATGATCCACGGGTGTCGTAGATTCTAACTATAGAGCGACACAAACACAATAGGTCCTCATTAAATTCTTTCAACTGATAACAATCACATCTTTAGGGTTGTATAATTGCTCCACTCCCTGAAGCTACTGTGAAAACATATTTTGCTCTTAGTGTGTTTGTGCTGACAAAAACAATGAACTTTGTGCCAGTTTTTGTTTCGTGTGGACAGGCCCAGTAATCAGATATTAACCATAAACCAGGTCAACACATCTGTAATCTGACAGTTAAACAGCAAAGTCCACCATAGAATTCTGGCCTGTCTCCAGCTCAGTTTAAACTATAGGAATTCTACAGTGTGAAAGGAACCTATTGGCCAATGTTATTTAATACAGATGGGGGCAGCTAAAATGAATATTGTTAAAATGCAGGATTTTTGTTGTTATACAAGAAGTTAATAGGTCCAGTCACTAACAGAAATGACCAGGTTCAACATTTGTGAATTTAACTTTTGAATATTTCATGACAAAGTACAATGTCCCCGTCTGGGAGTATGACATCATCACATTCTGGGATCCAAAAAAAAAACACAACTTGAGTGTAGATGTTGTGCTAAATCCCGTTGTGTTTTTATCCAGGTCTGGGAGGGGCGCTGGCGGGTCATCCCCTTCCACGTCCTCCCCGAGTGGCTGAAGGACAACGATTACCTGCTGCACGGACACAGGCCCCCCATGCCCTCCTTCAGAGCCTGCTTCGGGAGCATCTTCAGGATCCACACTGAGACCGGAAACATATGGACTCATCTGTTAGGTATTACAGAACTAACATGGTTCTAGATAGACCAAAGATGGACAGATGTATTGGGCTGATTTTTGCTCTTTTTAGTGTCTCAGTTAGGTCTTATATTGTATTATATTATGTTGCACCTGATTTTTACTGTCTTTTAAAAGCGTGAAAAACAGAACTAGTTCATTTTAAACAGTTTGCAGCGGTTCAAATTATTCCTCATGTCTTTTAAAAGCGTGAAAAACAGAACTAGTTCATTTTAAACAGTTTGCAGCGGTTCAAAGTTATTCCTCACTGACCTTATGCATTCAGAGCATCCTAATTATTCACCGTGATGAGTTTATAAGCGCTTTTCACAACTCTTGCAGTCACGGTAATGCTAACAACAACTAGCATGCTAACTGCTTATCGGACAATTTAATGCTTTATAATTAGATGCAGACAGGTCACAGCGTACTTATTTTGACCTCAAGAGCTGCTTATACAATAAATTTGTACTGGGGCTAGACCAATTCAAATATATGGGAAAAATCAAGTCTCCAGCTCAGGAGCTCACCACTTGCTTAAAGGGCTCACATAAAAGTTTATATATAATACTTAAGTGCAGAGAGGGCACTGCACAAATTGTGATTTCATTGCTCCATTATAGGTTAGTAGTAAAACAGGGTTGTGGGCGTCTAAAAATAATTTCTATTGATAGGATTTTTCCCTGTTAAACTTTATACAACGCACGTCTCTGCACAATAAAACGGTAAATGGCTCTGTGCACAATGGCACCTGACGTTTTTTTTGTTTTTGTTTTTTACAAATGAGGAGAAAACTTTACTGGAGGACACTTGCGTAGGTCTTTGTGTCTCAACGCTAATGCTAACTTCTATTAAAACTTTAAATGTAACATAACAAAAAAATTACATTTGTGCTAAAAATTACTTGATTATTTTTAGCTGTAGATTATTTCAGTCAATGGTGTTATTAAAATATTTATTAGGCTCCAAAGTTAGCGTTAGCATTAGCACCGACACACACAGACGTATCTTTGTAAACACAGAAGGTGAAGTTTTCCTCAAATTTGTTAAGTGTTTGTTAAGCGTGACTCTGCAAAAACCTCACCTTCTCTGGATTCTAAAATATTAGTACCGGCATCAGCTTTGATAAAATGTTTGTCAGTCTCTATTAGAAAACACTGAATACCGCAGTAGTGATAATGGTCCAACAAGTATCCTGTACGATCTGTCTCCTCAGGTCTGATCCTGTTCCTCTGTCTGGGCACTCTGACCATGCTGAGGCCCAACATGTACTTCATGGCCCCTCTGCAGGAGAAGGTGGTCTTTGGGATGTTCTTTCTGGGGGCCGTGCTCTGCCTCAGCTTCTCCTGGCTGTTCCACACCGTCTACTGCCACTCGGAGAAGGTCTCGCGCACTTTCTCCAAGTAAGGAAATACAGTCTCGCAAGTTTAACACCGCTACTAAAACCGGTCTTTTCTTTCCACGCCTCTAGCTAAACATGAGATGGTGCTATAGATCGCAACTTGGGAGCTCAAACTCAGATAATTGATTAAAATAATTGGGTTACATTTACTTTTATTATCATTTACACATTTTATTTTTAAATTTAGCTTAAAGAATGCCAATTATGTGTGTGTGTTTCAGGTATTTTTTATGCATTTTAGGCATTTTGATTATTACTGAAAAGGGTTTATGTGGCCATTGAATGAATTAATTGAAAGCTTTTGCCTGTGATTCACATTTTGCCTCCTCTTTAATGATGTTACATTGATTTTATAAGTGATGAAGTGATCGTTTAAGTTTTATGTTTAGTTCACCTGTTTCTTCAAGTGAAAGACTTCATTTTCCTGTATTCAAAAGCAAAGGTTCCTGGGCTAAGCTTCCTTGTTGTCTTTAGTGCTCCTGTTATATTTGCCTATAATAATAAACCTGAAGGTTGGCAGTTTTATCCCCGTTCAGACCAGTGCATACTTTTATTGTGTCCTTGGGCAAGACACTTGAGCCACTTCACATACGTATGAATGTGATGTGTGTATGAGCGATGGTGCAGATTGGCAGCCACACTTCCGCCAGTCCACCCCAGGGCAGCTATTGCTACAAAAGTATCTTAGCACAGAGTATAAAGAGTGAATGAAGAACACACGAAATTATAAATGGCTTTAAGCATTTGAGAAGAACTAATGTGCTACTATTATTACTACGCCGGTTTAAAGCTTGTATTTCACAGTATTTTGGAGAAAACGTTACCAACCTTCTTTCTTGTAAGCTCTTTTCTTTAGTATTGGTTGCTGAGTTCACTTTATAGTTGGGCAGATGGTCAAAATATCGATGATATTGCGTGTGTGGTTTTGAAGGTGAAGTAGTATCGAAACATCATAGTCATTTGAAGTGTTGACACTGAAAAAAAGAAAATCACAAATTGGACAAAATTGGACCTTCCCTATATAGTTTTAGAATGGTCTTTTTCTGTATCCGAACTTGTCCGGCCACACGGTAATTATGAAAGAAACCTTTATTCTGTGCTGAAAATTACATCTATTGTCTAAAAATATAGATTGTCTTTTTTATCATCATTACTGTGTAGAGTTCAGTATAAAACCGTTTTCTTCAGTATCGAAATCAAGTCAAAACCGACGTCAAAATGGCGCCATGTAACAGGAAGCTGAAAATCATGAACATCGCTGGGTTTCAGATGACATCACAACATTTTATCAGCCAGTAATATTTAATACGGATGTTTTGATTGCAACATTTCAAAATAAGGGTATAAAGTGATATTGCCGTACTTTTCCACCATCTTTAAAATTTGTCTGATGCTTAAACTTTAATTAATACATTTATAGACGTGATTTGGCACATTTCTGTTAGATTGACAAAACGTCTTAATAAAATGCCTCAGTATTGTTAATCTAGATACTACTATTGGTTCATCTCACTCGCCCTTAGTTCACCCACTTGCTCCTGTATTAAAATTCTTCGTTTAACTGTATTCTGCAGTCGTAAAAGCCAAAAGTAAAATCTGTCAACTGGACAAAAAGTTGTAGGAGTGAAGACGTTTCGCTGATCATACAACTTTTTGTCCAGTTGACAGATTTTACTTTTGTCTTTTACTATGGATCAGACCTGGACGACTGAGGGATCACACAGACGTGTATAGTGTAACCGCTCTCTACTCCTCCCTCCTGTCGTAGACTGGATTACTCGGGCATCGCTCTCCTGATCATGGGCTCCTTCGTTCCATGGCTGTACTACTCGTTCTACTGCTCCCCTCAGCCGCGCCTCATCTACCTCTCCATCGTCTGTGTCCTCGGCATCGCGGCCATCGTCGTGGCGCAGTGGGACCGCTTCTCCACGCCCAGGCACCGGCCCACCAGAGCAGGTACAAGGAAACGCAGCGACCGAGGTTCACCGGGTTGATCAGGGCTGCTTGATGCAATAATCTATGTCGCAACATACTCAATATGTCGCAGTAACACCAGGGCTCTCCATCTGACAAAAACACTCTTTTTATGAATGATTTCCTTAATAAGTCTAAAATTGGCCTTGATTTAGTCCTGTTAAGTTTTTATTTTGACAGAGTTTCACTAGAAAAGCATGTTTTTGGGCTTTTTTTGTTATAACAATTTTAATATATTGCAATAATATACTGGGCATGTCTCACCGGGAGGAGGCCCCGGGGGAGACTCGGGACACGCTGGAGGGACTGTCTCTCGGCTGGCCTGGGAACGCCTTGGGGTCCCACCGGAGGAGCTGAAGAAAGTGTCTAGGGTGAGGGAAGTCTGGTAGTCCCTGCTAAGACTGCAGGTCCTGGATAAGCTGAAGAAGGATGCAGTAATATCTATATCGCAGTTCTTAACGTCTGTATCACAACATCAGCCCTAGTTTATTGTTAATTTACATCCCCATTAGCGTCTGCAGTTTCATGCTTTAGCTGCTCTTCCTGGGGTTGTTTTAAATTTCAAATATTACAATTCACAGTTGAGCCAATTTTCATGACAATTATAGGTTTGCTTCAAGTTGGTTTCATCTCTTTTTTTTCAAAAAACTGTGATTCACCCATAGGAACAAAGTATCAGAACAGAAAACCCAAGCATGTTCAACCATTTCATTATTTCCTGTGAGGGATGGGCTCAACAAATTAATTTATGGCTTAAAATCTTTCAGTCTCTTCTTTGAAACCTTTAGATTCACTCTTTCACTCAGCCCTTCGTTTCATAACAGATGATGATTTTAAAGCCCATCACTGTTCACTCTGTGGAAAAGCAGGTTGGCCACCGCATCTGTCAGAAGAACAACACTGTATAAAATGTATTTATGAGGGACTACGACGATAGACTGCTTGAATAGTAATACAAGAACTTTTAATACCAGATCTCACGATTGTCTGTGTCTAAAAACTGGCTGTACTAGAACTGAAATGGGAAAAAAAGCTTTTGGTTATTTTGCGTCCCAAAAATGGAACACATTTAAAAGACATGTAAAACTGGATCGATTGGTGCCACTAATGCACTTTAATAATCGGTGATAAACAAAACTGGATCGATTGGTGCCACTAATGCACTTTAATAATCGGGTGATAAACATTTATACTCACACCTGCTCCTGTTTTTAATGTTTTAAATGGACCTATGTACTTATTTGTTTTGTTTGTTTTTGTTTGTATTGCTCTGTATTTTAACAGGGCGCTCATGAAAAAAAGAGTCTGGTGCTCTCACTGGACTCTCCCTGTATAAACAAAGATAAATAAAATAAACAGCTGCACATGAATAAGTTATGTCACCAACGTTTATTTTTGCTGAGAGAGAAGTCTTTGTACTTGCTAGTTTTTATTTTTCATGTGGATTGGCCTGTACTTACAGAGATTCTAACCATGAACCAGGTCAAAACAGTTACAATATGACGTTTTAGAGGCAAATATGCAAATGTGAACTGAATTTTGGATGACATGGCTATTGCTGATCTATTCAATCTATTTTCAAAGCTGCTCTAACCGTCCTAAAGCTTGTGTAAAACTATAATATGGATAACTTCTGTTTTGTGTTTTGTTGTTACTATCATATTACCGTGATTTTTTTTATTAAATTCCCTCTGAACCAACTCTCACATTCGCCTGTCTGTCCTCCAGGAGTGTTCATGGGCCTGGGTCTTAGTGGGATTGTACCCACGATGCACTTCACCATCGAGGAGGGGTTCGTCAAAGCGACCACGGTGGGGCAGATGGGCTGGTTCTACCTGATGGGGGCGATGTACATCACTGGAGCCGGTTTGTACGCGGCCAGGATCCCAGAGAGATTCTTCCCCGGAAAGTGCGACATCTGGGTGAGTTTTCAAGTAATATTTACAGTCTGTGTTTAACTGAAGTACCGGGCACAGCTCTGCTCCTCCTGAACAGGCTGATAGAAAGTAAAATACAGAGTGCTGCCCGGTGGTGTAGTCGGTGCAGCTGTGCATACGTGGTTGTGGTTTCAACTTCCGGCTTGACTGTTGAATCTACTGAATCTCTCCACCTCACCTGACCCAAAACTAGGGTAAAAAAGATGCCCAGATACTGAAATAATATCGAAACTTGATACTCATTTGAACAAATAGTGATGATCTTTATTTATATTAGAACTTAACATAAGGCCACATAGTTATATGAAAGAAACTACCAATATTCTGTGTTTCAAATTACATGTTATTGTCAAATCTTTTCGTTAGTTTTGAAATCAAGTTGTAAATTTTAGTGTTGTTGTCATGATAAAGAATTTCAAAGCACTTACATACCTTTTTTGATGTGGTATGGGTCTGTCTATGGTTTCAGAATGATGAAAAGTTTGGACTGTAGCCATAGTAATTAACAATTCAAAACAAATTATATCATTTGAATGGTCAACCGTCCTCACAATCATCAATCACACCATATAACAGGAAATTGAAACCCATGAATATTGTTTGTTGACAGTTTGTTGCCTCCCTGACCCCTGACCTCTTTTTCTCTCTTGTCTCCGTTGCAGTTTCACTCTCACCAGATTTTCCACGTTCTGGTCGTTGCCGCGGCGTTCATTCATTTCTACGGCGTCTCGAACCTTCAGGAGTTTCGTTACGGACTCGAGGGCGGCTGCACGGACGATACTTTACTCTGAGCGACTGTGACCTCACCTCATCACAACGCACACAAATCATTTCATTACGACATGCACCAGGGCCTGACATTAAAGTGCACTGTGGAACTTTTCAGGTGGAGGGTCAGCCACCTGCTTGTCTCCATGGAGATGTTATTGCTTTTCCGGTAATGTAACATATTATGGTATTAAACTTATCAGTCTGTTCAATTAAAGGCGTTTTTATTGCCAAAAAATACTTGTCCTGGTGACATCACCTGCTTGTCTCCATGGAGAATGATACTGTAAGTGTAATGCCATACTGTGGAACATTCTCTAGGCAGCACAATAACATCTCCGTGGAGACAAGACTGGTGGACCCTCCACTTGAAAAGTTACATAGTGCTCCTCTAACAATAGCCAAATGCTGGTATATATTCATTTTGGCTACTGACAGATTCAGTCCCACGAGTTACTTTGGCCTCTTTAAATCTGTTATCGGACCTCTACTTTATATTCCACTATGTAAGCCATATTTAAAAACAAACAAAATCTAAATAAGTGATCCCTGTCCAGACATGGAATGCTTTTTTTCCACTTAATATCTTCCAAAGTAGGGATGGGCGATACGGTAAGATCTGTTCCAGTAACGGTATCGGTGATATCGGATGGTTTTCAACAGATATCGATATCGGTCGAATATGGAAAATGTTGCTGAAATTTGGCACTGATCTTTTTTTCTGTGCCCATGTGCCATTCACATTGTGTTCAAAAAGACAAATCTGATGCACTGAGGACAGAGTAATAAGTAAACCTGGAAATAGACAGATCTATTTTCTAATTACGGTTCTGTTTACACAATTATGCAACAAATGTATTTGTATCCCAGATAAATACATTTGTTATTGTTTTTGCAAAAGTGACTTGAAAATGTGTGAGCCTCGCAATGGATTTTTAAAATGTTCATATCGATATCAGCAAATATCGGTTATTGGCCACAGTAGCAAGAAAAATCTCTTTATCAGCTCGATTTAATCCATATTGGACCATCCCTAGTCCTAAGTGTGTATTTTATTACAAATTACACACTAAGCCATTACAGCCTACCTTAACATACCTTCATTATATGTTGGTGAAGCCCTAATTGGTCTGTAACTTTTCAAACATATGAGCCACAGTGGCCGGTGGGTTAAAAGGTTAATGTCTGGCCCTTATTTTACACATCGGCAAACGCGCATACACCAAACACACAATCTCAAATACTCAAATCCACTCACGATGCTGCTGGAACCTCCATGTCCTCCTCTACCCAACACTCCCACGTTCCTCTAGATTTAGTTGTTTATTTTGTTCCTATTTTTTTTTTTTTTTTTTTTTAAATCAAAGTCAAAAAGTAGCATAACACTCCATCGAACGACTTCCAAAACTTGAAGTCATTGGTCAAATAAATAAGTAGATGTCTTCACGCCCTACTGTTTCAAAATCCTGTTACTGCTGGACAAAAGGCACAATCTCTAGTCCATATTTTCTTCCACAATCATACTACTAAATAAATATGCGAATGAGAAATACTTTGACAAGATTTGATGGAAAAAGTCCATAGAAAATCTTTGTACTAATAAGCAATTTTATAATGCAAGCTGAAGTTAAGTTTCATTTGCTTTATTCTCAAATTGACGAATTCTTTCAGCTAAGGAACTACCATACTGTAAGTCACACTAAGTAAAGTAGCAGCTCACTTCAGGTTAACTGATTTTTGCGTGTCAAATTATTATTAATTTCTAGAATAGTTCCTAAGCTTTGCACAATGTACAGTTCTGACCTGACCCTTTGTGGCTTTGTGGAAATTCGGTTTTGTGCTAGAGATGTAGACACAGGTGTGATTATCCGAGGCACCTTGCGCTTTTTAAACCTGGACTTTTATTCTTCCTGTGCCTTAGGCCGATGGAAATGTTTTTAACAAAATGGCCGACACTTAGACGAGCCTCAGATCCTTCTTTTTCTCTCCATAACTTTCGACTCAATCATTTCCTAAACTCCAGTCTTAGGTTGTATCAACTGCTGTTTAAAAAAATCCTTTTTCTAGATTTGAGCTTTATTACTAAAACATGTGTATTCTTTGTGTACTGTTCCATGTAGGTTATAATTCATACATTTCTCTGAAATGTAAACCTAAATATTTATTAATGGTAATCTTGGAAAATATTGTAATAAATCTTTTCCACATGTATTTCTGTGGTCATTTATTATCAAGGTCAAAGTTTATTTATATAGCACATTTAAAAACAGTGTGGCCCCAAAGTTCTTTACATTTTAGATAAAAACAACAGCAAGATAAGAAACTCCAATTGAACAAAGTTAAGAAGACGATCAACTAGTGCAAAAAAGGACATTTGAATGAATGAATTATATTTTATAACTAACTTTCCAATCTATATCATATTGAGATAGATGATAAAAAATCATCATGAATCTTTGGCACAATTTTAGCTCCAACTCACTTTAGCATAGTTTTGTCTATTTTACACGTTTGTTTTAGCTCTATATTTTTAACCACATGCATCCACTATACTACCACTAGCCACTATAATAAACTATTCATACTCTTAATTACTGTGCCAGTCACATTTATCCAAAGGCACAGAAAATTGTATAATGCTGCCCTCTCGCGGTACCACCACGAGAACTACAGGACCCGGAACTGAAGAAAGGTACGTGTCCTTGTTTCTGACCGGGCGGATTTTGTGTTGCAATCTCACTCATCGCTTGTTACAGCAGCGGCTTTTTTCCTAATGTACCTTTTGTTTTTAACCTTTTCATCGGTTTTCCCAGGTTATTATTAAGGTACAGTTTTACGTAATCTTTGAATTAATGTTCGATTATGGTTTTTTTAGTGGTTTTCGTGGTATTTTCTTGTTTTGTTGCGTGGCAATTACGCTGTAGGAGGGATGGCGAGATATGACTACAGTATTTTAAACCACCGTTATCTTTTAAAGCTATTATTTACAATCCTTAGATCTGTAGAAAATGTTTTATGTTGGCTTTATCATTTGCGGTCAGTATTGATAATAATTTAGATACAAAATACAGGCCTAGTCGGTCAGATACTTTAAGGGGTGTAGTATTAGTCAGGAGTAATGCCACTTTCTCCATGTCATTGCTGAATTCTGTTGTTAATATGCGCTTGTTTTTACAGTAAAATGGATCCCAGTGAACAGTCTAAAGAAAGCCCGGAGCGGTCAGAGCTTGTGTCCGAGGAGGGGAAGAACATAAAGGCCGTTTTGTGTCAACGCTGCGGCTCCAAAGTGCTGTGTCCCGGGATGGCGGTGTTTGCAGAGAAAGAGGTGAGCGAATGACGATGAAATTCTGCATTCAACATGGTAGACTGTGTTTATAGCAACAACTAAATCACTTGACAACAGTTTATTGTTGCTTCATCCCTGAGATGCCAAATGCTATTTTATCTGCCAATGCTATTAAATTTAAATCTTACTCAAGAGATTAACTGCGACTTGTACCTACCTGTATACCGATATTTTACTGCAGCCTGCTGGAACAATGGTTAAAGTCATAAACTGCACCATGCTGATGGACAAATTCTAGTTTTCTTGCAGAGGGGGTCCAGACATTTTATCTCTTATCCGAAAATTGATGATTCAGTGGCTGCACCATGTTAATACCATTATTGTATTGCAGTCTAATGTAATGTAAACCATCTTTGGAGCACATTGGTGGCAAATTAAAAAGAAAAAGTATATCACATGATTGACAACAGGATGAAACGTCTTATGCCATTTTGAATACTCAACCTTGCCGCATAAGATCTTGTCCCATGAATAAAAGCTTTGAAACCTTTATTGCTCCTACTTGTCTAGAAAATATCTATAAAAACTACTTGTTTTTATTATTAAGATTATACATTGCAGTACCTAAACTAAAACTAAACTCTCTCCTCCTTCCCACAGCTGTTTCTTCCATCGATGCGTAAAAAGTCCGGTACTTTTGGCTCAGACGGGTCAGACGGAGACACGCTAACGTCTTTCTGGTTGGTCCACGACATGTTTGATTTTGAAAACGTTGGATTCACAAACGACGTCGGACGCATCAAGTACCTGATCTGTGCAGACTGTGAGATCGGACCCATCGGCTGGCACTGTCTGGATGACAAAAAGAGCTACTACATCGCAATGGAGCGGGTCAACCATGAATAACTGTAAACAACAAGGAACTACTTTTTTTAAAATACGTTTGACTATGCATCTTTTGTGGACTAATTTGATGCTCTTCTTTCATGCAAAAACTCTGACTCCACTTGTGTAAAGAAACTATATTAAAAAACACCACTAACCTTACATCACTTACAAATATTTGGCTCTAAAAGTTCAATAGTGGATGAAAGTTGAATGAATTGCTGTTAAAGGCTCTGTACCTTAAAGACATGAAAAACAGAACTAGTTTATTTTAAACGGTTTGCAGTGGTCCAAAATTATTCTTAACTTGCCTTATGCATTCCAAACATTGAAATTATTCACCGCTATGAGTTTTTCACAACTTTCAGAGACCAGAGCAGTGCTCTGATGGTAAAGCTAACAACAGTTAGCATGCTAACACGCACTTCCTGATTATCAGCCTAGGACTAAACCAGTACAAGATGTCTATGGAGTCCCTCAGTTGTCCAGGTTTGATCTATTGTAAAAGAAAAATTCAAACCTGTCAACTGGACAAAATACTATTGGGGGAAATAATATCAACTTTTAAAATATTTTAGTTTCTCCAATGTAACGCTCACTGCACTCTTCACTGCACTGAATGGAGTAGACCACATTGCTTTGTTTGTGGCTCGGGGTTTTGTCCTTTGGGTGGACCAGTTTCTGTCTTAAAGTGTTTGAAATAGACCGGAATTTCATGCTGTCTGAAAATCCTCTGAAGCTTCTCTGAAGTAAAATATGACTCGGGCACAGTTCAGCTGGTGTAGCTCATTAGACTGAGCCAACAAACTGAAACCGTAAACAACAGGGGTGTTTGTTTCAGTGCAGTTGGCTCCTCCCTTCAGAAAGATATAAGGCAGTGTCCACCAGAAATCTGACCAGAACTGAAGAAGTGGCTTGGATGAGCAGTGAAACGTCTTTTTGTTCAGTTGACAGAATTGAATTTTTCTTTTAACGTAAACCAGGACAAGTGTGAACGCACCTCAAGACTCATAGTAACTAGGACGTAATTATCTAAAATGTTACAGGAGTTTTTTATGGGACATCAAACCAGGCTCATCAGTAATTTGTTCAAACCTAATTAAACCAGGACCCTGTTGAAATGAAATCACATCCCACATATACTGTATGTTTGTATGTTATAAAACAGCTCACCGCCTCTTATAACCCGCTGTTTATTTGTGAAAACTCTATCGTCAGAAGACATTCAGATAAAACAACTCTACATTCCTTAAAGAAATGGCACCTTAAACAGAACAAACGATAGAATAATGACATTTCAGACCATGAGGTTCTAAAAGTGTAACAACAGGACCAAAAATAAAAATGGGGAAAAAAAATTGTGTAGAAATTTTTGACATAATTTTTACATTGAAAATTTAAAAAGGAGGTGATACAAATTTGCAAATGTTGTTTCCACCTAAAAATATATGTGCTCTCAACAAAATATTTTTCAAATCAAGTATTCAGGGAAGGAATAGATTAAATATTGTCATTGTTTTCTAATTGTTACAAATGTTGGCTCTTCTTATTCGAGTTTACGAGACCCTTCTGTAACACACTTAAAATAAATGGCATACTTGAGATAACTGACACATTTGGTGAAATACTGACCACTGACTTAAAAGTATGTCACTTGTAGGTGTTATTTGTCACACTCTTGACAGATGCAAATGTGACTCAATTTGAATCTGAATGGTTGCAGACCCCTCTTCTACTAACATTATTACTATTAAGATAAGAGAACCTTGTTAAGCGATAAGAAATGTATCACTTATCAACCTTAATTCATCACTTATCACCACTTGTCAACCAGCCATGTTACTGATCATTGCTGTTAATTTCCAAACAAGTATTATGTAATTGAACTATTTTGCATTTTTTAAATTATAAATATCAAAAAGGGCGTTTCACTATTGTTAAAGCTGATATCAGTAACTATTTGATCCAATCCCACCTAAATCTGTAGATTAACACTAGTAAATGTACCTGCCCCCATCCCAGGACGTTCAAAGGATGCTATGATGTCATCTAATACGCAGTTGGAAAACGTAGTCAGAAAGTACACATTGTTCAAAACTATTTAAGAGAATTAATTGAGTAAACGTCTAGCTTGCTTACATCTATAATTAAAATAACTCGCAATTTTATTTTAGCGTTGTATTTTTACTACAAACTCCGAATCAATCAATGGAAATGTTATGTTTATAGCTGTGGACCAATCAGAGCGCGTCTCTTGACCATTTAAAAACTGAGTCCCGGCCTGAGCGCACGGATCTTAAAGGTGCGTTTGATTTGAGACTCGGGGTGCCGTTTGTCCGTCCGCAAACATACAACTGAATCTCCACGGGACAAAGAGGCGTTAAAATGAAACGAAACTGTGATAATAAAGCCGATGGACCAATGAACGATATCGGGCTTTCTTTTCCGTGTTTTACTGTTGGATATTGTTCACTCACCGTCAAAACTAAACGAAAAAAAGTAACGCTACTTTAGTTTCATCTTTGTAAACATTTTATACATAACATAATCTGCAATTTGCTTCTTGGCTCCGCTTATGCATTGTTACGTAATACATAAAATCAACTGGAATGGAAACGAGAACAGTCATTTTTACACGATAGTTATTATTGAGTTGTGTTACTGAGTTTCTTCAATGTTATAACTTTATTTCTTATCATTGCCAATTGTTTATCGGTTATTTTTTCTTTCTACATCGTATAGACTGAAATCTTGTATTTATTACAAGAGTTTATTCTAGTATTCTTTGTTTGGCTCCCACTCAGATTTAATCCAAAACATATATTTAAGAAAGAAAGACTAAATCTCTAGAAATGGCACCAATCTCTCAAATCTCAATGATTTGGTGAATAGTTATCTTATTAAAAGGTTTACTTCTCACTCTTTATTTTGAGTGCTCAATCCAAGACAAACCTATTGCAATATTTAAAGAAAGAAAATTCATATTATCTTTGGTTGTGTAATTCAAACAAAATCTCAAACTCTTAACAACAACAAAGATTTGGTTATATTTGGTTATATTTGGCATTGACCTGCTTTTCCCCAGAGAATCATCCCTTTGTGAAGCGCAGGCCTTTTTGTGAGGTCTACTTTATGCTGCGGAAGTAGACGGTGCGCGGATGTCTCCGCCTCCTGTCTCAACTCGATAACTCGATTGAGTTCAATGAGTGGAGAGTGGACATGAACTAAAGAATCAAAATAAACCGAAACAGCTGTCCTTTGGCGCGGGGGAATACTACTCATTTTTGATCAGGAGTCACACAAAGATGCAACAATGACTCAGCCTCCGAGTGAGTTCATTCCTCCCCCGGAGTGCCCTGTGTTTGAGCCCAGTTGGGAGGAATTCTCCGATCCGTTTGCCTACATCAACAAAATACGACCCATTGCGGAGAAAACTGGCATCTGCAAAATCCGCCCGCCGCAGGTACGTGTTCGCCAAAGCTGCCCGTGTCCGAGGGTCTGGACGTGGCGCACTGTCTTTCGAAGTGGTCAATGTTAGAGCTGCAAAGTTGTGTTTTAGACAGGTTTCAACATGGCGGCGGTTTGCGGCTCAAGCTTTGGCCTGGGATCCACTGTTGTGCTCCAACCACCAGCCAACACAAATGCAGCCAATAATGCCATTCAGGGACAGTTTGGCAAATCCTCCACCTCAGCATCCATCTGAAACAACAATACACCCAACTCACTTTATTTTACTGAAAATCAATTAAAATACCAAGTTTTGATCAGTTCATTCTTTTTAGGTTCAACATTTTAGGCAAAGAAGACGCACGGAAATGGTCAACTCTTTGTGCCAACTTCCTTACCCAGCTTTATTTGCACTTTAAAACACTTTGGAGGCGCAGTTTTGCGCACCTACTCAACCCTTTGAAGGATTTAGACCGTGTTAGGTAACGCAGCCCGTGTAAATAGGGCCTTTTTAAGCCGCAGTTCTCCACAGCGCCGTCTGTACGTGCCCCACGAAACAGTATTTATGGAGACAACCGTGTAGCGTGTTGGACACTCCAATTTCACGTAGATTATTTCACTTTTAATAACATTTTTACGTGAAATGGACTTAATCGTGATTTTAATGTTTCTGGAGTTGGAATGCAAGAATTGCGCACTAAATTACGCACAAAACAACTTGCGTATTGTCTGTTTAATTAGTACTTTTATCGCATTGGGTGGGCAGTTCCTCATAGTATTGGCTTTCCCATTTCAGATTTTACGATGTTATAATTTGGATTAAACCAGGAAAGATGATAAATTGTCTCACGTAGGCTATTAATACCGTGACGCGACCTTATTCTGAAATGTCGCGATGGGAGAGACCGTTCAAAGGGCGTGTCCACGATGCAAATCACACCAAATTTACCATAAACTAAGATATTACACGGAAGAATATCAACTCTTCAATTTTATATATATACACCCAAGTATTATATTATTGATTGGGTTTTGTACCATAAGGTGCACAGTGACGCGTAATCTTGCGTTAAATTCAATCCAAAGAATAGTTTGTTGAGAAGTAGTTGGATTCTTGCGCCCTGTTTGCCCACATTGTCTGATAATGGACAGAGATAGGGGCACAAAGGGAGCTGGGTGTACATACGGCACCAGAGGCCTGTCCTGCACAAAAGACACGACTCACCAATGTTTACCAGTCCCTCTTCCTGCCCTGAAAAAGCGTTTAAATCTTTATTGCGCATACCACGAGTCTAACCTTGCACCGTCAGTTATATATATTCATGTTTGGCTTTGCTGTTTGAGTTGTACCAATGATTTTAGAAAGTACACATCATGCTTAGTCTTTTGGAACTTCTGCTCTTCTATTGGGGTTTATGGCGAGAGCTACAATACTCAAATATTCCCCAGTGTCCAAAAAGTGTTTACTAGCTGTATTGCTTAAAAACATAAATCGTTGGCAGAATTACAAGAAATTGTTTTTTACAGGTTTGTGGTCACTTTTTAGTCTTGCACATTAATGGAGTTGTTTGTTGGCACTGGCAGAAATTATAGCTTCAGCAAAGTGTTTAAATACTCAATATAAAGTCCAGTTTAAAGTGTAGTAGCAGTAGTCGTAGTCATAGTAGTTGTAGTGGTAGGTGGTGGAATGTAACAAAGTAAAAGTTGTTAAGTACGAATTTTAGGTATCTGTACTGAAGTGTGGATACTTTTTACTTTTACTTCACTACATTTGAGAGCTGGTATCTGTACTTTTACTTTTAACACGTTCATAATTTGAGAAAAGAAAAATTTACAGATAAGAACAGCCAGAAAAAGCGATTGATTCCACTGTTTCTACTGAACAAAATTCAGCACAAATACGTATAAAAGTCACTGCATTTGAAGCTTTATTAGATCTGCGTGAAATGCTCTGACTTTTTACTCTTTAAGTACATTTTTAAACACGTACTTTAATACTTTTACTCAAGTATATTTTTTGCACATGATACTTTTATTTGAGTATGGCATCTGTACTTTAACTTGAGTAACAAAACTGAGTACTTCTTCCGCCACTGGTAGTACTAGTAGCAGTAGTAGAAATCATAGTAGTTGTCGTAGTTGTAGCAGTAGCTGTAGTTATAGTAATAGTAGTTGTTGTAGTAGTACTTAGGAGCTTATACACTTGGCCGTATGCTTGTTGTTGTAGTAGTAGTAGTATTATCTGTCTACTGTGAGATTCTGTTGAGCTGATTGCACCTTAAGTACCTCATTAACATACTTTATAGAGAAGGAATGTCAGTTAAAGTCCGTATTAAACTGTCCCGTCTCACCACAGAGCAGTTACTAAAAGAAGCCAATTGTATCTCTTCTGTTATAGCAATTTTACAGCTCGTTTGTAGAAAATTGACTCTCGGACATGCACCATATAAAGTCTTGGAGTTTTATGCGTTGCCTTCACAAAAGATGAAAAGAAAAAAGAAAAAAATCATTAATTGTGGTTGTTAAGTTGTTTAAATCTGTTCTGCAAATGGAGCAATGCTTTTAATGTTCTCTGTATTGTCCGTGCATAACCTTATATTGTGAATTAAACTAGCGCTGAATGTGTTTGGAGTTTCACATTAACGCAAGCTCCAAGTGTCCTCTGTGGACTTTTATTTTGAAATGTTTTTGAGTTTAAACAATTGGCCTTAAGCCTCATTTATCCATTGTTTTTGCCTGAAGCCATGTTTATATCAGTGGGTCTTTGTGTGGATGTAGGCTGCTGCTGCTGCTGCTGCTGCTGCTGCGGTGGGTATTTTTAACACAAACCTTCACTTCATCTTTCATTTTCTCTCATTTCTCTGGTCGGACAAAAGAGGAAATAGCAGTTTTTAATGTATCTGGAGCATAGCGGTAGTACTCGGTTACGTTTAGTACCAAATTTTACTTTTACTTGAGTAGTTTTAGACACAGTAGTTTTATTTTTTACTCCTGCTTGCGTAATATGTTTAGTGTAATCTAGGCCTGTCACAGTAATCAGTATATAGACTTATCGTTCAATATATTATGAATGGAACAGTAATTTTTGGGGTCAGTATTTATCGCGGGGACTTTTTTTTATAGTAGTGTAAAATTAAAATTACACAAACTAATTACTCAAGTGCTGCTTTCTGCTGTTCATTTATACAGCTCAACAATATTTAATAATACAAATGCAAATATGTTTATACATCTTTATATTTGCCCTCTTAAATTTTCTACCAACTAAATTCATCCGGCTAGAACCAGGCCTGTGTCAGATATGATTTAATGTTTCTCATTTTTGTGGTTTATCCATTGACAATACCAGATTTTGCGCATTTAGAATAGTTTTGTGAATAATTCTGCTTTATGATTTGGTTTCAATATTATCGTTTATATCTATATTTACTTCAGCAACATATCGCACTTCAAAATGTGTTATCGTGACAGACCTAGTGCGATCGTACCTTTGCTTGAGTGAAAGTTTTGGTTACTCTTCCCACTGTGAGTTTACAGTGTTGACAATATGACACAATTTGAACGTTTGTGTTTCCGGCTTTAGCTGTAGACACTTCGTACCCACCCATTCAAACCTACCGCCTAATGCAAATACACCACTTTATATTTGCCCTCCTAAATTTTCAGTCTGGCCACACAAATTCCTTTTAAATAATGCACAAAATCTGGTATCTTTAATGTTTTGTCCTTCCAATTACATCAACTTAAAATGGGCTCCGCTAACACCCGCACACCCGCGTCACTTTTATTAAAATTTAACAACATAAAATAAACAACCTATTAAAATTAAAATTAAATAAAATGAAGACTACACAATTATTATGTTTATATGTGGAATACTTCAGTTTGTGGTGCTGTTTTAATATTTGTTACGCCTCAAAAGCGTTAGCGTTAGCCTTGAGACACAAACATTTCTCTTTCTAAACACAAAAGTGTCCTCCGGTGAAGTTTTCATTTTAGCAGCTCCCTGTCCACCGCCTGATCTTTAAATATTTATTAATTTTAGCGTAAATTGGCAAAAAAACCCGTAGAGATAAAATTGGCAGTGACGCTAACAGTGAGTTTGCTGGGCGCTACTGTGCACAGAGCACATTAAAAATTGGATATTGTGTCCAGACAGTTACCCCAGTAAAATAACTCTTTTAATAATACTTTTTATTATTATTATTCTTGTATGAGGACTGTTCTTTTACTATTTTTGGCCACCTTATCCAGCCCTGCTCTGAGTTTTACATTGTTAAGTGAAGCAGGAACAGAACATGCAAACTCAAAAGGCTCACGAGGCTTAAGGCTTCTCAACCAGAGACATGATGATCCCTGATTCAAATCTCTCCCCATTGTCTAAAATCAACCTGCACAACGCATTGGTATTACACAGTGTATTTCTTGTACTATTTTAAACGTATAAAGTTCTACTGTTTAGTTTTAATAATACGATTCTGCTCAGTGTTCACATTTTAAACGCGTTCAGAAGAATTGAAAGACTGAAATATGAACTGACAAACTAACAAGAATCACACTTCAAAACATATTTGTACAGATCTAAACTACAGGATTAGCAGTTTTTCTGCAGAATAAGACCCCATGAGACACAGGGTCACACTTCAAAACATATTTGTACAGATCTAAACTACAGGATTAGCAGTTTTTCTGCAGAATAAGACCCCATGGAGACACAGGGAGGGCATCTGACACACAGGGAGGACATCTGACGCACAGGGGCATTTCAGAACATGTTTGTACACATCTAAACTACCGGGTTAGCAGTTTTTATGCAGAACAGAGCAGGAAATTATGGTACTTTAATCTCAGGCGAATCGTTTTTAATCTTTCTGCCCTACTGTTACACAATAAGTGAGATATTTACTCCAAAAATAGAGCTAAACGGGCATGTGCAAAATCAAAGTGACACAAAGTAATGACCCGTCTTTAAATGAACTGGTGATATTTTTCTTCTTTTAATTTGCCGCCAGTTTACAGCCAATAAAAGACAGCTGAAGTCTGCGAAACAGTTGCCCCTCGGGGACCTAATTACACGCTGAAGTTGAGATGTGCAATAATCCAAATTATAGTCACATGGAGCCTAATGGGGTTGTAAAAGTATCAAAAACCAGATGCCAATCGATACTAAAAATAGTATCGAAACTAGATACTCATTTGAGCAGGTATCGATACTAAAAAAGTCACATTCACAGGACAGAAATGAACCTTTCCTGAAGCTTTAGAACGATCTTGAGCTGCATCAGAACAAGTGCAACGATTTAATGTTGAAAATCACATTCTATTGGCTAAAGAAAGAACGTTTTTTATTATTGTGGTATCGGAATCGGTTTGAGTCTCGAGTCTGTTTTTTAGTATCAAAATCCAGTTTGAAATTTTAGTATCGTGACAACACTAGCCCCTAATCCTTCTATGAAATAAATCCCAAAGAAAGCGTTGTTGTTATATAAAAAAAAAAAAAAAATAGGAACAAAATGTAAAATATTTAAGCCACGTTTCATCTTTTGTTCTCATAAACCACAAGGCCGTTCAAAACCAACACAATACATGTTCTGCCCCACCCCTAGTTCAAATAAGACAGATTTAAAGCGGCACTGTGTTTTCTGGTAGATTGTTCGCTGCCCGATGATCTTTCCCAGGGGCGTTTTTCTTTGCCAGCAATTTTCCACAGTATGGCATTAAACGCATCCCCTCCAAGCGGGCGACGTCACTAGGCCGAGTTACGGGTCAGATCTGTCCAGAGGCGACCCGGTTTACAGTAAGAATGTGTCTATTTCAAGCAAGACAAACACCTAATTAAGTTTGACGCCATATTGAGGAACACCACCAGCATCGCAAACACAATCTCCACAGAGACGAGCGGGCGGCACATCCTCCACCAGGAAAGTTGCATAATGCATCTTTAAATACAGAAACGCTGAGATGTTCTTTCCATTAAAGACTTATATTGTTACACAAAATTGACAAACCAATTTTAAAAATACATTTCCACAAAGTTAATACAATTTTTTTTCAAAGTTCAGACCCAGTATTACTAGACTTTTCACAATATTTACTGTATCAACTTCTCGTTCAGTATATGACAGTTGGAACGATCATTTTTGGGAGTCAATATTTACTGTGGGGTCTTTTTCTTAGTACCAGTCAGGAACTTTTTGATATTTTCCTGTTCTACGATTCGATTTGAGCTTTAGAAGGTTGAATAAATTACTTGTATGACTCTTTATAGATACACACTAACTACTAAAATTGCATTTTTTTGTAGTTTTTTTTGGGGATAATCGTACTTTAGGGTTGTTTTATTATATATTTTTTCTTAAGCAGTATATTGCACTTCAAAATTATCGAGACCTGCCTGTGTATTCGTCAAAGTTGCAGAGTTGTTGCCAGTCCCAAGCCAAAACAGACAAAAATATGATTTGAATAAGTTTCACCAACATACTTTTTGAATTTGAGAGTAACAGCTGTTCAGACGATTTATTTGTATTTAAAAGGTTGAAATGCTGTCGCTGGTTGGTTGCAGTTTCCATTTCCTGTTCTGAATTTGCATTGTGGTTTGTTCAGATCTCGGGTATCAGAGCGAGATGTCAACAAGTGGGCTGTGCCAGTGGCCTAATATACAGCCTAACTACACTACACTGAGTAGAGGCAGGCACATTATCACATTATTGTATTGAGTATTTGGTTTATAATAAAATGCTGCAAAAACAACTGATTAAAAATGAAAAAAAGCATAAAAAATCACAACTGTTATTTGTGTAAACTTGAAAAATACAGTGTAAAGTGGTATTTCAACACTTGTGTGCATAATTCTATAGTAATTTCACATTTGTCTGATATATAATACAATTAAAGTCATATTGTAGCTCTTTTCTGTATAATATTCTCCAAAAAATCTAGTCTAATCCAGTCACTTTTTGCCGAGCTCATAACTGTATGAAATATTGGTTGAAATCATGTGGTTATTTGAGTTTGTTTTGAAGTTTGTAAATTTTTACATATAAAGTAGTTAGTAGTTCAAAAACTACTTTTACTTGTTATAGTAACTAGTTCATGATGTGTAACCTAACTTAATATGTCCTGTTTAATTTTGGCCAAAAGTACATTGAAAACACAAAATCTACTTCCACTTCTAATGCTGTAATTTCAAACAAAATTTTAATTCACCTTCCTCTACATATTACTTAGAAAAACTAAAAACTAAACTACTGTGTGTTCAAAATGTGCTCTCAAGAAAATATTATTTAAAGGCCCCATATTACATTTACCTGGAGTTGAGTTTTGTTTCATTTACACGTTTAACACACAAACCCTGCATATTTAGGCTGAGTTCTTCTCTCAGACAGAAAACACTCTGTTCCACCTTGTGATGTCATGCGCCAATACAGGAAGTGCTCCACTGTGTTTTTAAACTCCACACACCTTAATCATTTGGATTTTTTCAGCCCTGGAATTGCCAATCTCTACTGAACTAAAGGTAAAAGGAGCTGTTAACTTGAAAACTACCGCTTCATGACATCACAAGGTGGAACAGAGCATTTTGAGGTTTGGAGATGTAGACTAATAATAAAGTATTACTCAAACATGTGTGAATGAAACAAAACACAGCTCCAGGTGTGTTTTTGAGGAAGTAACAGCTTTACAACATGACTTAAAGCTCATAAGAGTCAATTTTGTGTAATATAGGACTTTTTTTTAAATACCATTGTGGTGCATTTAAATACATCACAGCAGTAATGCAATGTATTCATTTAAAGAAGGGGTATTATGCAAAATTAACTTAACATGTCGATCTAATTATGTTATGTGTAAAGAATTAATACCCCATAGTGGTAATACCCCCTCTTTAAAAATATATTCAACCAAATATAACTGTTTAACTGCAACTTCTCACTATCTGTCTCTGTGTACAGTGATTCCACTGTTTTTGGAAGGAGAATTTAATAATTTTTATAGTTTAATCTGGCCTTGATGCTACTCTCAAAAACTCAAAAACTCTCCAACGCTTTTACACAGAATTTCAAATATTTTGGTCCAATTATAACCAGTTCAAGTCTCAGGCACGTGAAGGTCACAGTTACGACTGGTAGTAATCTGGATAAGTTGTTTATTCTTAAAACTCTTGAGTGGTTAGCTTCAGCTTCAGTTGGTTGCCAGTTAAATTCTCAGGATAATCTTTGGCTGGAGTGTGCATGTGCTTCCTGTGTTACTGTGGCAGAGTGGTTATCCTGTCTCCTTTCTTTGAGGGGGTTGCGGGTTAGACTCCGGATCTCTTTGAACTAATGAGAAAAACACTTGCAAGTTGCTTTGTTTTTGTCACACATTTCTTGCCCCCTGTGGAGACACATACTTCGGTTTGTTCACTGCACTCTTGTCCATGGTTTTGCTGTTAAAAAAAACAACAAAATGGTAGTACTTTCTTTTCTAATCCCACGTGGCCTTATATCTGTGTAATCCCTCACTGGTCCATGGGCGTTTACGAGTCTATGCGTCTTATACTTGTTCTGATACAGCTCAAGATCAGTCTACAGCTTCAGGAAAGGTTCATTTCTGTCCAGTAAATGTGACTTTTTTTAGTATCGATACCTGCTCAAATGAGTATCTAGTTTTGGTACTAGTTTTAGTGTCGATTAGTATCTGATTTTCGACACTTTTGACAGCCCTTGTTCAGTGTGTACAGTTTACACGTTGTACTGTTTGAATGTTATGCAAAAAGTGGTAGCGTATTTCAGTACTGAGTGTACATAGATGAGGTCATTTGAGTTAAAAATTAGCAAACTGCTCACTTCCTGTTGGTTTGAGCTGCTGTGTTGTAAATGTCTCAGGTGACTTAAAAAAAATGGGTAGAAAGAAAATAAACACATTATTTAACGGGGCCATATTAC
>JACM01046306.1:0-19879 GCA_000787095.1 Periophthalmodon schlosseri | reverse complement strand
GACTAAAGGGGAGAGTGAGGGGGGGAGTAGGAGGGTGGGTTTGGAGGTATAAGGAACAGTGTGATTGGTCTAACAGGTATCCACACTTCAAACTCCGCCCCTGCAGCCAGGTGTTTGTGATCAGAACCACCTGGCTGAAATCAGGGCAGTCCTGTGTGATGTCACATAGTACTTGAAATTGCAGAAGCCACTGGAGGCAGCACACACTCAGTTTTTGACCAGTAGATAATGTTATTAAAACACAGTACACAGATATAGCAAAAAAGTTGATTTAGTGTTTAGTTCCACTTTGAGCTAAATATGAGCCCACCGCCACATTTAACTGTTAAAAAACCTGAGCAAACAGATCAGTGCAGGGAAACATCAAGGATAACTGACTTTAGTGTACTATTTAATGTTTGTGATTACAGCAGATACCAGATTTTACATGGTAAAAATAAACATTATTAAAACTTTCTTTGTGAACTGTATTAGTCAAGCTAACGACTAGCATGACTGATGCAAATTCGGCAAATAACTCAAATTGGAAAAACTGGCCTAAACCCGCTTGGACAGAGTCGCCTGGGATCCAGAATACACACTTCAGTACTTTACAAACATGTGAGTCTGGTCATGAGTTCAGAGGGTGGTGATTGACAGGTGGATTAGCCAATAAGGGGCACGCATGGTCAACCCATATCAAAACAAATATGGCTGCTTACGAGGAAAAAGAAAGGACAAAAATATCACAGGGGGCTGAAAAACATGGCGGATTTCTGCAGAATCAATGAGCAAAGCACTAAACTCTGCTCATCTGGTGTGAGAGAAATGTAATTTTATTTGTAAATGATGGGTGACCAATGAGCTCCTTTGTGTCATATGCGTCACTGAAATAAGCAAATCTGATTGGACGATCACATTTGGTTCTGGCTTGCGGCGTGACGGCGGCAGTGGTGACCAGACTGACATCCCTCAGTGTAAAAATACAGAAAGATATCATTCCAGATTTAAACCAGAGGAAACCAGGTCTACAGAAGAACATACCAGCACTTAAAACACAGTGACTTGTATTTCACTCACACACAGACGCATCTTCTCTTAACCTTGGCTCACGTTGTTGGTTCTTTAAACTCTACAGCTCTGTGACCACACCGTGTACACGCCCCTCTTCAGCAGACACAGCACATGACCTATGGCAGTCTCGTGTTTCATATCGTCCCTGTTCTACCTGAGGGCTGGTGGATATTAACTCATTTGAACACACTTTGTTTGAGATCGCCGTTGGTCTGAACTGGAATGTGCACGTCTTATACTCTAGTGTTTATATAACTATTCAAAAGTGATATTAATGTTTACTCTAGCCCTTTACATCTAAACCGCTCCATTGTAAAGGCTGCAGAATAAAACGATTGAAAAACACTGCTGCTTCCTTGATCTTGGCGCAGAAAACGGTTCATGTTTAACTATTTTGTTATCACAGCACTTAAGATCATGTTTACTCTAATTCACAATTTAATCTTTGGAAAAATCCTATCAGGAGTGCCATTCGGGCCCAAATAAAGGCCTTGTCAGTAGAGATCGGACAGTATGGGTTTTTTCATGGCCGATGCTGATGTTTAGACACCGGAGAAATCGATGGCTGATAAGCTAATCAATGCCGATATTTTTGGACCGATATGTGGGACCAATTTGGATTATTTTTGCTAAATTGTGTTTTAATCTTAATGTACAACAATTTACCACAAACCTGTAAGTGAGCTGTAGTCACGATTTGTGCTGTTATCTCTTCATATAAAGTGTTAAAACAAAGCTTTGTGTGTACTCTTAGGTCAGCTAAAACTCAGTATCTGTGGTAACAACTGCTGGATCAAAAAATGCAGCCAAGGCAAAACTCAGAAATTGGCTGGGTCCTTGCTGCTGGGAGTTGGGTCGGGGGCTGAGGTGTCTGCTGGTGTCGATCTGATCCAAAAAACAGGGTCTGAAGAAACAAACTAAGGTTGTTTTCACATGTTAGTGGCTCTGTGGAGCGACCCCAGTGCGCACTGGATTTAGTTCTGTTTACTTCATTTTTGGGTCGGTCCTGTTCACATACACAGCGCACCATTTACCCCAGACACCATCAGCTGATCCAAGAACTTATTTCTATGACAACGCGCTTCAAGCGACAGAGCCCCGTGAATATACGCACACACGCTCGCTTTGTGTATATGCGGTGGTCTTTTCTTTCACCTGTGACTAAATAGACCGTTAGGACTGTACGCACTGGTGGTGGAGGAGAAAAAGCTTTTTGAATGACATACAGACAGACACAGACTCACCTGCGCAGACAGAGGCTGGAGGAGACTGTCGCTGATATTACGTTGATCCAAACGGCCTCGTCAGACGAACGGGCCAAACGACAGCTCTGTGGCGACCATTCATACAAATATATGTGATCTGCGCACGTTTTGCCCAATTCCAAACACTTTTATTGTCACAGTGGACTGTGGACGAGTAAAAATGCAAAGAAACAAACTAGGCCAAGCAGTGACTATACGACGGTGGATAAACTGACGATCTGGCAGTGTGTGGGTGAATGAGCCGAGTCTTTGGACTGCAGAGGTTGTAGCTTGATTGGCGGTGGGCTGCAGGTGAGGAGTGGGTGGAAACCATTGCTGAGGGTGGTGTCAGACTCTCCGCCCAGCTCCAGGCACAAAGAGACGCAGAAGGGAAGGAGGAGACAGCACAGGAGACCACAGGGAAAAACTGGAATCCTGACAATATCGGCCTCTGCTTGAGATTTAAGGCTGATAGCTGATATGTTAAGTGCAAATATCGGCCCGATGTATCATCCAACTGACATATCGCTCTATCTCTATCTGTCAGTGACCAGTGATGTCATGGTTTGCAACTTGTTGAGCTGCTGACTGTGCTATAAAGTGTTCCCCTGGTTTGTGTTAGCATTAGCAGTGCTCAACATTTCTGCCTGGCAACAAGAAGGTCTTGGGTTCAAAAACCTCAAGCTAAGATGACCAAAAGACCAAAGTCACTAAACATAGCCCAATATCTGGAAAACAAGTAGACAACAGCACCAGGCCAAGTGACAGGTCAGTTCTATGGAGAGGCAAGCCCCTTCACATAGAATGCGTGATTTTCAAGGTATTAAGGTATTATTTTTGCATTTTTAACACATGTAACCAAATAAATGCGTATCAAATAAGTTAAATACGTGCCATACTGTGGAACATTCCAGGCATAGCAATACTCTTTCCATGGAGACAAGCAGGTGGTAGATCCTCCCCCAGAAAAGTTACACAGTGCAGTTTTATAGGACGTCTATCTATTTTCGATCTACTTTGACCTAGTTCAGCTCAGTTTCATTTGACTTTTTATTAAAGATGATACTTAAAAAGCCACATGCTTCCTCAGGTGGTAGACCATCATTGGCTTAAGTTTGACTGATACCGTCCAGATCTACAAATCTAGTCACAACTTTTAAACCCAAATCATTCTTGGGTTGAAATATTTTTGGAGGATTTTGGAGAGACAGTAAATTTTGTGCAATGTACCAAAGCAGGTCATTAAACTGCGTTGTAGTCCCTGGCTCTTGTTTGGGCGAATGCAGTTTCCCATGTAATGTTCAAGTCAGATGTTTGTAAAGGTTATGTGAGGTTATGGTTTGTTTTAGAGCGTTTTAGACAGTGCCAATGTTAAATGAATGGATATACAAATAAGACAAGGCTTTATTAATGGTCATCTTTCAGTCATTGTTCCAATCACAGGTTTGTTTAGATGGAGGTTTATTTACACTTCAAGAAGAGACGCTCCTATTGGCTGTTGTTTTTTGTCGCTTGTTCAATAAAAAAAACCTCATTGACTATTATTTTTTGGTTTACATTTTCATTTATTAAGCGCTTACTTAAAGGGCCCATATTACACTATTTTCTGATCTCTGTTCTAATGTTGTTTCCTCATCACAAACAGACCTGGAGCTGTGTTTTGTTTCATTCACACATGTTTAACACACAAGCCCTGCATATTTAGGCTGAGTTCTTCTCTCGAACAGAAAACACTCTGTTCCACCTTGTGATGTCATGTGGTAATACAGGAAGTGCTCCACTGTGTTTTTAAACTCCATGCACCTTCTCCAGAATCATTTGGATAATTTCAGCCCTGGAATTGCCAAAATCTACTTGAACAAAAGATAAAAGGTAGATGTTAACTTGAAAACTACCATTTTATGACATCACAAGGTGGAACAGAGCATTTTGAGTTTGGAGATGTAGACAGACTAAATAATAAAGAGTTACTGAAACATGTGTGAATGAAACAAAACACAACTCCAGGTATGTTTTTGATGAGGTAACAGCATTATAACACGACTTAAAGTTCATAAGAGTCAGTTTTGTATAATATAGGACCTTTAAAGGTGCACTACTATGGGACTTTTTCTGGTGACGCCGCTTATTTCTTTGCTTGGAATGTTCCACAGTAAGGCATTAAACATATCTACCCTGTATGTGTTTATTTATTTACATGTGTTTTTATTGCTCAAAAAACATGCTTTTTTATTGAGTGGGGTCGCCCATACACAGATCTGACTGGAATGGAGATAAATGAGTTTAAGACCATACTGAAAATTCCAAAGCATTAGCAAATCTTATAAATAAAATGCATTATTATTATTATTTTCTCCATGGACACAAGCATGTAGCAGAAACTCCACCAGAAAAGTTACATGGTGCACCTAACACTAAGATCTGTTTCGCATAGGGCAAGAGCTGACCTGTTAAGAAACCTTCAGGCACATGGAGAACATGCAGACTCCACACGAAAAGGCTACATCTGGACATGAACCAAGGATCTTCCTGTTAAGTGGCAGGAGAACAAACTAAATATGACCCTGTTAACCACATGTAAGAGTGCAGTAAGACCCATGTTCTCTGTGTAACGTGTGTAAACAGGACAGTAAATGTTTACATTCAAAAACAGGCTGATTTGCGGCATGTGGAATGACATCACTGGACCTCAGAACATACTTGGGGGTTTGGGGTTTGAATCCTGGCCCTGGGTGTACGCTGCAGTGAGCATGAGAGGGGCAGCCTATAGCCACACTTTACATAAATAATTCCGAGGCTTGTTACATTGATACTGATCTAATAGTAAAGGCCAAATGAGATCACACTTGTTTCATAGAAGAATTGGGAAACATAAATGTACAAATGTTTAACCTGGAGAGTTCCATGTTTGACTAGACCCAAAAACTCACCGTATCACAACAAAAATTGAATGTCCGCTACCCTCATCTGTATTAAATATGATTTGCCTATGGAATGTTGGGATGTCATCTCAAACACAGCTATTGTGATTCAGTGCCTTCCTGTTTAAAGCATAAACTGTATAAAGAAGTGGACTAAGTGAGTTTGACATCATCCATAGCGTTCGGCTCCAGTCAAATGAAGCTCATCGACGCTAGAGCAGTTATAGGGGCCAATTTGGAGCCGAGTTCCATATTTGCAATTCCGACCACGAGTATCACAGCAACCAAAGAGCCAATCTGGAGCGTGGCTGTTGAAAGTAACGCCCCTTCCTGTCCGCACCACTGGTTTAGCGGGGAGCAGGCGCTTAGCAATGGCTGTTGAAGGTAACGCCCCTTCCCGCCCACACCGCTGGTTTAGCAGGGAGCAGGCGCTTAGCAATGCTGTTGATCAAACCTGTTGCTAACGCTAGCGGGAGTGACCTCGGGGAAAGAAGGCGTCTAATTTGTCTCTTATTAATGTTCATATCTTGATTTACGGACACAATAACGAAAGACAAATACCAAGATCATGTAGAGCGGGTTAATATGAACATTTTATGATGAACCTGACAGCAGCAGTTACAGAGACAAGGGCCACCGTTTTTCAATAGGAAGTGAATTGGAGCCAGAGTCGCTGAAGCCGGAAGCGCGCCCATGCTCACTTCCTATTTGGAACGCAGACGCTAGCAGGTTAGCTATGTGCATTTCTGTATACAGTCTATGGTTGTGCATTATTTATTCACTCCAGACTCTGTGGTGTTAAGACTATTGTAGCCACAGCTGCCCTGGGGTAGTCTGACAGAAGGCTCCATCTGCCCCTCAGACCACCAACAACACTAACGCACCACGTTCAAACTAAACAATGTGGGTGAAGTGTCTTGCCTAAGGACACAACAGTACTAGAGGTACTGCTGCCCCTCTGTGGACAACTGCTGGATTACGTGAAGCACTGTTACACAAGTCACGTCACCTACACTCTAAGTCAACTGTTTAACACAATAATTAGTTTTTATAACCCCTCCTGGTGCTGAAGGCTTCCCAAAATGTTTCTCATTATCAAAACATTTTCAGCGGTGGTATATCCCCATATTTCCCCTCTGCCTCTGTTGCCGTGGGATACAGAGCCTGTATTTACAAACATTTTTATCGTGTGTGGCGGTGACATCATCGGTGGGACAGATGGGCTGTGATGGCGGCCGCACCACATTCTTGTTGGAGTTCCCCTAAACACTAAACTCTGCAGAAATCAAAACCTTTGCTCAAGTTTACACAACATTTTAAGATGAGTTCTGGCTTTTTTGGTAGCAGCTCGTGAGATAAATAGTGAACATGGGGCTGGTAAAACGGACCGACATGGAACTGAACTTTGGCTGATCTGTTGTGTGGTAGTTTATGATTAATCCAGTATGGCCTTACAGGGCAGAGGTCAAAAGTTTTACATTTTGAGACTTAACCTCAAAATATTTCCAAGCTGTTTCAGATATGAGCGAAGTTGGAAAAACAAAATGGTTCCTATGCTTCTTTATCCTCCTCTCAGCTCCACCGCAGTAGCACAACCATCAGCCTCCTCAGCCGCTCCACCGTCTACCTGGAGATGTTCCGCTATATGGCACCACCAAAAGGCCTCTCTCTGATCTGAATGGTCACTGCCTAAACCCCAGCACCTCAGCCAATCAAATGGTCACTGCCTAAACCCCAGCACCTGCAGCCAATCATGACTCAGTGCTAGTGCAGCCTCTGCAGCTCAGTGAGTGAACTGTGGAGGTTCTTTCACATGAGGCCTGTCCATAAACTGAGAATGAGACACACTTGTGTCTCTATCTGCAGGTTCAGGCTCTGGACATACAGTGTCAGTTGGGAGTCTAGCACCTTTTTAAAACCAAGACCAACACCGTTTTTTTTTTTCCATTTATTTGAGCAAAATGTGTCCTGCCTTAGTACAGATATACTGTATAAGCAGCTCTTGAGGTCAAAATAAGTCCACTGTGTGCTGTATGAGTCTAATTAAAGAGCATTTTATTATCTGATAATCAGGAACTGTGCGTTAACATGCTAGTTGTTGTTAGCTTTACCATCACGGCAAAACTCCGCTCTGGTCTCTGAAAGTTGTGAAAAGTGCTTATAAACTCATCTTTGTGAATAATTAGTCTGCTCTGAATGCATAAGGTCAGTGAGGAATAACCGTTTAAAATGAAATAGTTCCGTTTTGTTCAGTAAAAATCAGGTACAGCGCCTTTAACGTATTTTTTTCGCTACAAAAGCACCTGTAATTCAAAATAAATGCAAAATAATTACACTTAATGCCACGGCGTGCAACATTCCTGCATAGCAATAACATCTCCATGGAAACAAGTGGAGAAAGTTCCATAGTGCCTGTTTAAGCTCGTACATGCTTGAACCCTGCCCTCTGCCATAAGTCTGTCGTCTCTTTCTTCACCTCTGCTCTGGTGCAATGGAGGTGTCTATGGGGATCGCATTATGTCACACCATCTGCCTGTGCAAACTTAGCCCAGCGGCTCGGAGTGTGGCCAGGCTCGGAGCGCTGGTCTCTGGGTAAATTATAGACGTAACCCGGGTTTGGTGGTGCGATCTGGTGAACCGCTGATTAACGGCACAGCTCCGTCGGTCGCGGTTGCAGCACGCTACTGTAATTTAGCAGCTGCCTGATTTCCTCACAAGATGCACTGGCCCCAAACCACATTCCAGATCTCGAAATAGTTTGTACTGCTCCAACAACATGAGCCGTGCACCACTGGGTTTCTGTGTAATTGAAACAGAGCTGAACGATTTGGGAAAAATATCTAATTGTGATTTTTCTGACAAGCATTGAGATTAGATTTGCGATTTATGTTTTAAAAATATGATCACATTTTAAAGAGGGGGTATTAGGCAAAATGGACTTTTTGGAGCTTTCTACCATTTTATAACTTTGTTTCCTCATCAAAAAACATGCCTGAAGAGGTTTTAGATGTCATCCATGCATGTTTGAGTAATCTAGTGATCTCTCCAGGACCCTATTCGAACCCTCCTTATGGTTAGCTACTCCATAAACATGCAAAAACATGAATCAAAACTGTACACAGCAACTTGACAAACCTGATGTGATGTGCAGTAGTTTCATTAGTGGGATGGAGCTGATTGTGTTGTGATACAGCTCTGAAGGGGGAGGGACTTAGCACAGAGAGCAAAGGCATGGAGGACTCAGAGCATCAAAAATGAATACCCCCTAAAATACCCCCTCTTTAATACCACATAGAAGTAAAATACCCCCTTTAATACCACATAGAAGTAAAATACCCCCCTCTTTAAACACATCCAGAAGAATAGATTTATGAACTGACTAACACAAGCAGTTTTTATGCAGAATAAGACCCCATGGAGACACAGGGAGGGCATCTGACTCACAGGGACTTTTCAGAACATGTTTGTAGAGATCTAAACTACAGGGTTTGCAGTTTTGCTGTTTTTGGAGGGCATAATGGTACTTTAAAAACTGCAGTCTTTGCGATTTGCTACCTGCGTTCATTCAAACTGTGATCTTGATTCTATTGTGATTAATCTTGCGGCTCTGAACTGAAATCACAAATCAATTATAATGAAAAGGAACCGCCTTTCCCCTGTTGCATGTGAAGACTTAATTTTAAAGTAAACATTGGAGCGTGGATCTAAACTGTGCGCTGGTATTTGCTGAGTGAGGAGGGAAATATTTACTAAAGTACTAAAAACTATTGGAGGAATCAGTCAACAACAAGTTATTACGTTCAGACAGACACGGCACGCACTAAAATAACCCTGTGCATTGAGCTGTGCCGCAGACGCCTGGATCCAATGCCATTATGATTTTAATGAGCAAATATTAAACATTTATAGTTGACTGATGATTAGTTTAAAGCAGATTTGCACTGTAAAAAAATTACAAATTATAGGGTAGTTAAAGGGCCCGTATTACGCTGTTTTCTGATCTCTGTTCTAATGTTGTTTCCTCATCACAAACAGACCTGGAGATGTGTTTTGTTTCATTCACACATGTTTAACACACAAACCCTGAGTATTTAGGCTGAGTTCTTCTCTCAAACAGAAAACACTCTGTTCCACCTTGTGATGTCATGTGGTGATACAGGAAGTGCTCCACTGTGTTTTTAAACTCCATACACCTTCACTAGAATCATTTGGATGACTTCAGCCCTAGAATTTCCAGTCTCTACTGAACTAAAGGTAAAAGGAGCTGTTAACTTGAAAACTACCTTTTCATGACATCACAAGGTGGAACAGAGTATTTTGAGCTTTGGGGATGTAGACAGACTAATAAGAAAGTGTTACTCAAACATGTGTGAATGAAACAAAACAAAACTCCAGGTATGTTTTTGAGGAGGAAACAACATTATAACATGATTAAAGTTCACAAGAGTCCATTTTGTGCCTAATATGACCTTTATGAAGGAATCGATATGTTTTTTTTCTTCTCTTAAATCAAAATTCATACCTCCTGCTAGGAGGGGAGAAACATTAAGCATGTCTGAAATACTTTTTACCGAGTAGTGAGTTTGTCTGATCCTGGATATCTACAGACTTGTATTGATACCACAATAGGCTCTGTTAGCTTTGAGACACAGTGAGCTAGCTAGCGTGCTGCTGTACACAGTCACTTTTATTAAAATCATAAAACATAAAATAAACAACTTGTTAAAATTTGAATTAGTTAAAATAAAGACTACCCGATTATTTTTACATGTAGAATACTTCAGTTTGTGGTGTTTGTGGTTGTTTTAATAATATATTATTATGCCTCAAAATTAGCATTAGCATTAGCATTGAGACACAAACATGTCTCTTTCTAAACACAAGTTTCCTCTGATGAAGTATTTATTTTATTTGTGTAGTTTTTAACATGTCAGCTCCCTGTCCACTGCCTGACCCTAACCCCCTAACCTCTGACCCCTGACCCCTAACTCACCCGCAGCTCCCTGTCCACTGCCTGATCTTTAAATATTTATTCATTTTAGCATGACTCAGCAAAGACGTCATAGAGATAAAACTGGACAGGAAGTAGCGACGCTAACAGTGAGGTCGCCGGGCGCTATTGTGCACAGAGTATATTGAATCCACTGATGCTTCAGGTATTGATACTTTAGTGATGATTCACACATTACCAATTTTTAAACCTCACTGCACAACATTGAGACATTAAGACAAAAAAATAATAATAATAATAAACAAAAACCCTTAAGTTCATCATGGTGCATTTATAACATTGTGCTAAAAAAAACTGATAAACATTCGATTCTACTGTGAGCGGGTTCGCCTCTCCACAGACTTGACTCATAACAGTTTTGGTGGGGGGTTCGCTATCTGCTTGTCTCCATGGAGATAGTAACTCACTATAAAACTGATCCAGGAATCTTACGCAGTGTGACTTTAATTTAGCTGCACCGTTTTATACAAATGGAACACTGACAATCACATTACAGCGTAGCAATAGGGCCAATATACATGAAAGCTGTTTTGCAGTAAATGAATCTGGCATGGGGAATTAAGTGGAGTTTTTGCTGTATTTTTGTCACGGACTTAAATTTGTGCAGATCTCTGAGGATTTTTCTTTCTCCAGTCAAAGTTGAACTGCTCCTGTTTTCATTTCGCGTAAACGCTGCCCTTTGGGTCACTGTCCCTCTGGAGAGTTCCTTTGGTCTCCTCTGTCCCTGGAAGTAGCTTTCTTGGAAAACTCCGGGACACATTTGGTCTGGGCTTTGTGATGGAGCCTGGTTCTAATCACCTCATCTGGATCTGAGCACGACACACTGCAAAAACGATATCTGCATCAGTTCATATGGATTGAATTTACAATATTAAATCTGTTTTTTATATAGTTTTGACCAACATTTCTCAGTTCTCGATGTCTGGTCTGGTTTCAAGTCAATTGTAACTGGGTTTAATGTGTTGCTGTTGTCTAATTTAAAGAGGGGCTATTATGCAAAATCGACTTTTTGGAGTTTTCTACCATGTTATAACGTTGTTCCTTCATCAAAAACACGCCTGAAGAGGTTTTAGATGTCATCCATGCATGTTTGAGTAATTTAGTGATCTCTCCCCGACTACTATTCGAACCCACCTTATGGTTAGCCCACAAGTCTACGTCACCCATGCTCCCACATGACAATTCCCCATAAATATACAAAAATATGATACAAAACTGTACACAGCAACTTGACTTGACACCACAGAAGAAAAATACCCCCTCTTTAAAGAAAACAACAATCTGGTCTTTTCCTGTTTTAGTCCTGGTTTGGTCTAGGTTTAGTTTTTGTGAGGTGTGGAACAGAGCATTCTGAACTTTGGAGATGTAGACAGACTAATAATAAAGTGTTACTCAAACATGTGTGAATGAAACAAAACACAACTCCAGGTCTGTTTTTGAGGAGGTATCACGTCATGAATCAAAACAACCAGAACTCCAGTCAGAGGAACAGAGCGAACAGACAAAAGACAAAAAACATAGGGAGATATCAGTATGTATTTATTATTGCTATGCTTTTAAAGGTAGAGGGTCCGTCCAGAGGAGTCGACGGATGGGGGGGGGCAAAGGGGTCTGTTCTCCTGGGCCTCATGGTCTTAGGGGCCCAGAACTGGACCTTCCTCCTATTAATTTATATTAGAGGGGAGCCTATGTGAAGCTTATTGCTCCGGGCCCCCAAATTTCTGTTGACGGGCCTGGGTCCGCCACCTGCTTGTCCCAATGGAGATGTTATTACTTCACCTAGAATGTTCCACAGTATGACAGCAACACTTCTATCTATAGCTATATACAGGACCAGTCGAAAGTATGGACATAGTTTTCCATTTATTTTTCTTCTTTATTTCCATGATGATTTACATTATAAATTCTCACTGGAGGCATCAAAACTAATGGAATGTAGTAAACAAAAAACAACCTCATTGAGAGAAGGCCAAGGGTTTGCAACACTGTCCACAAAGCAAAGGGTGGATACTGGGATTTGGATATTAAAATATAAAAAAAAATAGTTATTTCACTTTATTTGCTATATAATTTCATATATCTTGCATCATAAATTAGATCCACATGTATGTATGTAGAAAGTCATAAACATAAAGAAAAACATGAAATGAGCGGGTGTGTCCAAACTTTTGACTGGTGGTTTATATCTGTCGTCATGGAGACAAGGAGGTGACCAAGTTATGGGTCAGATCTCAGAGCTCGGTGCTGTATTTTTGTACTTTTCTTCTCAACTTTTTATCCACAAACTGTCACTTAACTGATGTAAAACTATGATAAATATTTAGCACAGGTACTATCCCACCAAACCAAGTCAGAATTATAAAAATATGAAAATCTGTCATACTCACTTTAAATTCAACTTTGGGGCTTGTTTTGGTCACAAACGTTTTCCAAACCACTAATTCATGAAACGCTCTGGTAGTTTGTGATTAAAACTCAAATGTGTCTAACAGGACTTGGACAGAGCCGTGATTCCATGTGGTTTGGTGTGGTTTGGTGCTGTTATAACGAGGAGGCAGGTTGGACCTCTCCTTGTATGGTACATCCAGAGTTTAAACCAGGCTCACAAGTTCACGCAGGAGAAGAGGATTATGAGAAATGGTTTGGTAAAAATTTAAATGCAGCTCAAAAAGGAAGCACTACTGAAAACACCCATTCAGCCGTCCCATAACTGAGCATAGAGGGCATATTGAAGCCACACCGCATAACTTTTAGTGAAAGAAGACATATTGTGCTTGTGTCTGCTCTATAGTTATAATCCATGACACTCGTGGAACGGTATGTTATAATTTGCACATTTTAAATCACAATATTCATCTAAAACTATTTAATAAAAGAAACAAGTCTGCTGTATAGCTGCAGATCATGCTAGTAAACAGAGGATTAAATCAAAATGACTACGCAACGCTGCTGAATCCGTCCTGTATCACCGATTAAGAAAATAAAACTGGAGAACAAAGTGTGTATGTCACAGTGGGCGTGTACCAGTACTCAAATGTGCACGAATCATTCCAAATACAACTTCAGAGGGTCAATGAGAAGGAAACAACTATAACATGGTTAAAAGCTCTGAAAAGTTCATTTTGCAGAATAGGGCTGCTTGAAAAGAAATATGCTCTTTTTATGAGCTTTCTCCTGCTTGTTTCCATGGAAATGTTGTCCCTTTGCCCTTTGGCTATAATGTTCTTGCCTGAGCAGCCAGTCCCTTTGACATTCAGGGTCTGGAATGGGACCACAGAGCGTGACAATTCTCCGTCTTAACTTGAGACGGTCCAACCGCAGCCGCTAATGTGGGTCACGCGTCTCTCGAACGCGGAAGACATCTCCTCTCAAACTCTCGTATCATTCAGAACAAAATACATCCCTTCTTTAACCTGAGATAAATCAGAGTTTGATGCTTCCATTGTCGATTCTGTAGAAATCTGCTGTTTCTCAGTCCTGCGCCGTTGGTTATTTACGTTATTACTCCTAATCCGCCATGTTTGTTTTGACACAAATGGACCATGTGTCTTTCTGATTGGTTAATCCACCTGTCAGTCACGCTCTCTGGAATCATGGAGACAGGATATGGCTCCAGAGCCGCTCGTCTTTGTAAAGTTTTGTCAAAGCGTGTGGTTCTGACTGGACAGGTGAATAATCTTCCACAGTGTCACAGTATGGCATAAAACGTATTTATCTCCATGGAGAATGTTCCGGAGTATGCTTTAACTTTCTGTTTCCATCACACATCTTCAGAAAGTTACGCAGTGTTGCTTTAAAGGTGCAATGTGTAACCTGTCTGGTCACGGGTCTGCTGCCAACTCCATAAAACTGTGTTCAGTTTAGTGTGACTTACAAGACAACACCCATTTTACAAGTCATTGCCACTTTAAATTCTAATACTTTTTTTCAGATTCTTTCAAAACTTGGCTCTGACCCATTTATGTAAGAGTTTCTCGTGAAAGTAGCCCTCGCGGTGACATCTCTATCTGCCTGCCCAGTGCCCCTGCGTGGCTCCTTTGTAAACCCCATTCAAATGCAGGTGAAGAAATCGATTTCACACTATCTCCTATGCCCATAACAAGCATTCACGGATTAGTGCTTTTCTATGGGACCACGCCACAGCCACCTCCCCCCTGTCTCCTCCCCCTTTCCCTCCATCAGCTCCCATTCTACTTCCACCCAGGCCTCCCTCGCTGCTGCGTCTTTTAAGATCTCCTCTTGTCTGGATGTATTCGCAGTGTACCTAATGGTTGTGGCACGCCTGAACTTTTGAACCTGTCCAAACTGAAACTGAACTCAATGAAGATAAAAGCACAACTTTGTACTCTGGGTGAACTTTAATTGACCCATTTACCCCTCCCTCTCACTACATTATGCACTGTATACACACAGAGCGGCCTCATCCCTCTATGGACAAATGCCCAGCCTGTGGTGATGCTAACTGGAGGCTCTACTCTGCCTGAAGCTATGTTACTTGTTAGGCTTTAATCTGAGCTTTGTTTTAACACAATCTGACCGTAAAGAACTGATTTAGATGGAACTACAACAGGTGAGATGATTAGTCACAAGCTAGCTAGCATTAGCCAATAGTTTTACAGTTACACTCTCACCTTTTTGTTGAAAATCAAACAGGACGATGAACGCTCGTGTTGATCACAGGCTCCTGAAAATGTGTTCTTGAGTTTTCAGACTTACTTATCTAAAAACTATAAAATAGATTAATATTGAAATATTGTGGAGCTAATCCCAAACAAATAATGATAAAGTTCAACATTTATGGATCAAAAATTTGGAGATTTCTTGAATGGTCAAATTTTTATATAGCTCTTTTCCACCTTCAAGTCACTCAAAGCGCTTTACATCAAGGAACCGCTCACCCATTCACACACACATTCATGCAAGGTGGGTTAAGTGTCTTGCTCAAGGACACAATGACAGCATCCATCCGTGGGAGCCGGAATCGCACCGCCGGACCCTGGATCGGACCTCTCAACCAATGATGTTTATGTCGAAAGCAGGATTCAAACCGCCAACCTAATCAACATCTACATCCATCAGGCCTATCAGTATTATCTTCACCATAAATTGACCTAAGCTAGTGCTCTACGTGACGATAACTGCCCTGAAATCCGTTGACGCACAAAATGGCTGCCGCGGGAGACCCATAAAAGTTTAATGTACACTTCATTTTACTGACTAATTCTGATGCGAAACGCGTTCCAACTCCACAGCTGCTCCCTGTTCACTGATTGCACGATATGAACTGGTCCAAAAACGATATGGCCTTTTCTGTTTGTGTCTCTGAACATTCATAAAACTCAGTCAGTCTTTTGTCAAAACGTCATTTGGTTTGAGCGATGCAGGGTTCACCTCAAGTAACTCGGTCCGCTGCACGTTTTCACCCTACGGTACGAGACTATAGGGTCAGGCTATACGACTAGGCGTGTCTGCACTTTTCACTAAGGTAATGTTTGCTTAAAGATGGATTTACACAATATGCTAAAGCTAAATCAAAAGTGATGGATGATGACAGCACAAGCTTCAGTGAATAGTTAGATTTATGGTCTTTGTAGGAGACACAGGGTACAGACGTGTGCACAACATGTTCCCAAAGGAGACACACGCTGACAAAATGAACAAGTTGAATAACTGTTGACTATGCACATGATATGATACCGTATCTCAGTGATTCTTAAGAGTTGGAGCAAAACCATAGGCTGTATATATAAATGGACATAGCTAACCTGTTAGCCGCCGCGTTCCAAATAGGAAGTGAGCATGGACGCACTTCCAGCTCCATCGACTCTGGCTCCAATTCACTTTACATTGAAAAACTGTGGCCCCTCTCTCTGTAACTGCTGCTGTCAGGCTCGTCATTTTGGTCTTAAAATGTTCGTATTAACCCGCTCTACATGATCCTAATATTTTTACTTTGCTGTTGTGCCTGTAAATTAAGATATGAACATTAATAATAGACAAATCAGGCACCTTCTTTGCCCGAAGTCGTTCCCGCTCGCATTAGCAACACCTTTGATTGACAGCGTTGCTAAGCCAGTGGTGAGGCCGGGAAGGGGCGTTAACTTCAACACCCTAGCTCTGGAATGCTTCCTTGGTGCTATGACACTCGGCTCCAATTTCGCCCTCACTTAGTCCACATTTTAATATGGGTTATGGACAAAACAGGTTCTTGTTAAAAAAAAAAAAAGAAAATCAGTCTGTAGAAAAATGTATATTAAAGTCTCATTATGTAACTTTGTCAGAAAAAGAAGACTAAAAGAAAAACATGATTTTTCATTATAGTTTATTTTATTGCACTGTGTCCTGTGAGTGGGCTTGCATCTCCACAAACCTGACTCTTATTTGGTCTGGAGAAGGGCCACCTCCTGCTTGTTTCCATGGAAATGTTCCTTTGGGTATAATATTCCACAGTATGGCATAAAACTTATCTATCTCCCTGGAGAATGTTCCGAATGATGGTTTAACTTTTTTATTTCCATGGAATCATGCAGGTGCACTCCATCCTCAGAAAGTTACATACTATGACTTTAAAATACTAGAACAACTTTATATAAAATATGACCGACCATGTAAGTCCCTGTGGTGGTTTTCAGACTGTAGAGTGTTTGCCCTCCAATAACAGATTTGAAATTTTCTCAAAAGTGTATTTTTTGTTACTACATTCTACATTTCATATTGGTAAAATTAAATATAAATGGATGTTTGTTTGTTTTTTTTGTTTTGTTTTGTTTTTTTTTTTGCACAAACCTTCATTTGGCAGCAGTATGTATCTAGTATGTTTAGTATGTTTATTTATCTACACAAATAGCTCTTAGAGTAGTACAGAATGATGTGTGGTGTCATTTTGGTGTAAAGGTTTTTGTAAATGATGCCCCAAGACAAATTGTATCTAATATCTGACAATCTGACGACTTCATCCCTGTTTTCCCTGTTTATGGTTCACACACGACTCCAGACCCTCACCACTCTATCCCATAGACTTTCAGGGCTTCTGCTCCCGGTGCTGCTCAGCGAGTGGCTCTGGACATCTGTGCTTACGGAGAGGAAACAGGCTCTCTCTCCATCTGGAAAAGTGTGATGGGACGTTCAAGGCCCGAGGATGAGGTGAAGAAAAGTGCATTTCCCTGTGGAGCAGCAGAGCAGCGCTGATTTGTCCTACAGTCAGTGAAGAGGCAGAGAGTCAGCCAGAGGTCCACACACTGCAAAAACAAACACACAAACTACTGTACACCAGATAAAGGGATTTCTGTTTTTTTTTTTGAAATAGTACATCTAGATTATAACTTGTTAACAAACAGCGGCTGAGTGGTCAGTGCGTTCACCCGCAAATTCTGAGGTTGGTGGTTTGACTCCAGCTCAAACTTGTGCATACTCTTGTTCTAACCTTGGGCAAGACACTTCACTCACCTTTTGTGTGTATAAATGTAGTGGACTGGAGTGATGGATTAGTACTCTGATTACTGCATCAATTACCACCGCCAAGGGTGAGTTAATTAATAATGACCCACTGCTCCTACTACTACTACTACTGCTATTTCTACTAGTACTACTATTTCTAATACAACTACTACTGCTACTACTACTGCTGCTATTTGTACTACTACTACTACTATTACTACTATGAATACTGCAGCTGCTACTACTACTACTACTACTACTACTACTACTACTACTACCACTACTACTACTTTAATGCTATGCTATTCTGCACCAGCCTCAGCATTGTGAGATCATTTTCTAGCTCTGACAATAGACTGAATGTCACACCCTGCTCTTCACCCTCATTTCCCACTTTCTTACAGATTTCAATTTTCCCACTAACTTTAAAGGTGCACTATGTAACTTTTCTCCATGGGGACCGGTTCCAGATCCTTACCTGAAAGCTACGCATTGCACCTTTAAAGGTCGTGTTTTTCACATTATAAATTATAAAGCGTTTTATTGTCTGAAAATCAGGAAAGGAAAGTTAGCATGCTAGTTGTTGTTAGCATTACCATGAAAGTTTGTCTCTGAAAATTGTGAATAAACTCGTGTGTTATAAACTCATCGTGGTGAATAATTAGGATGCTGCATAAGATAAGGGAGGGATAACTTTGGACCACTGCAAACTGTTTAAAATGCCGTTTAAAAAGTCCATACACACAGTGATATTTCAGTTTTACAGTGTACTCTGTCCATCAGCGGTCAGTCTGCACTCTCTCAGCTCCTCTCTCACACATCCTCTCCGCTCCATAGAGCTTCTCTCTGGACACGCCTCAGCTCTGTTTAGTGTTTCTGTACAAATCAATCCTCGCCACACGGTTTTGTCTCACAGGCTTCACAGGCGGCAGTGCTGATGTGCAACTGTATTTGGACAGGCTCATTCACAAGTGCACTTATCCTGGGAGCAGGACACTCTTCTACAGTGAAACTGACAGTCAGGATCGTTTTTTTTAGTCCGAGTCCAGTCCACTTAGGACTAGTCAGGTCCTTAAAGCCCCACCGTGTAACATTTAAACTTTTTCATTGTGGATACTTTCACAGCACTGGTGTAGAAATACATGCATCCTTACTCTGAGTGGCATCTCCCTAAAATAAACTCTTATTTGTCCTGGAGGAGGGCCTCCTCCTGCTTGTTTCGAGGGCAATGTTTTTCCTTTGACCATAATATTCCACAGGATGGCATGAAACCCATCCATCTCCATGGAGAATGTTCCAACGGCTTTAAATTTCTATTCCCATGGAATCATGCGGGTGACGTGACACCTCCAGAAAGTTATGCATTTTTGCTTAAAGTCTCCAAGAGGAAGTCCGAGTTTCCATTGTCCAAATCCGAGTCATCTTAAAAACACTGCTAGCATGTAGCACTAGCCTCAGCTAACCAATACAACTACAGTCACATTACCGCACAGAGCCTGAAGCCTGATATTCGCTCAGACAAACGTTGGGCTTTTCTACGACTGATCGTGTGCACCATCTCACAGTGTGTATGTGAGCGGTCGTACCATTCAAACTCCTCACCATGTGTAGTGGGACATCAAAAAATCATTCTTTTTCACTCGTAAGCCGCCATATTTGTTTTGATAGACCGTGCTCTGATTGGCATATATTGGATCTCTGATTGGTTATTCCACCTGTCAATCACACCCATTGACAATCGTGTCCAGGCAGTAGAACTCCTCTTAGAGTAACACAGACCGGCCTGGCCCAGACACGCAGAGCTTCCATAAATATGCATAAACTACTGTTGATCTGTTTTCTTCCGGAGGGTTGCCAGAACAGTTTAGCACTTTTATCGTGGTGTGACATCCTTTTGAGAGTGGATGTGAGAGACCAGATTATATAACCACGGGTGGGAAAAACACAGCAGCGGGGGTGGCAGTGCAGACTTAGAATTACTCCAATTATGAACGATTTCCTCTTCTATGAGTTTACCCACCGCCTCAGCGATGCCAAGTATTTTCAATAAACAGTAAAAACTAAACTAATGACTAGTTAACTTTACATTCACGCATAATTGTCAAATCATGCCAGGTTTTCGGCTTTTTGGCGTTAAAGTGGGACTAAACACAAAAACTCCACCCACAACCACATTACAAATAGAACTGCTAAACTGGGCAATAACTGGAGGA
>KN485198.1:25896-39086 GCA_000787095.1 Periophthalmodon schlosseri | reverse complement strand
TTTTTTTTTTCTCATTTTGTCTCTCATAGTTGAAGTGACTCTATGATGAAAATTACAGGCCTCTCTCATCTTTTTAAGTGGAAGAACTTGCACAATTGGTGGCTGACTAAATACTTTTTTGCCCCACTGTATTAGTGCTCCAACTTGATAATTTCACATGTCTTTGTTCAATTGATTGTGCTGGTGATGTTAATAAAAAAAAATAAACCAACACTGAATGCTTTTGATTACTACTATACTATTCTGGCACAGAATCTGTGCATATTTAAATAAATACTAAAATACGTTCACATTTCACAGATTTTACAAGACGTGTGTAACCATTCTCACCAATAAAGAAGACAATTCGACTGTCTGCCTTTCGCTCATACACAGCATCAATCTTGTAGGACCCTGGGGGTAGACCCATCCAAAAATTTCTGATACGAGCGGGATTCAAGGAGATCAATGAGCCATCGCGTTTGGTCCTCCAGAATTCATCACCTTAAAGGACAACAGTTGAGTTTATACTTTAGTCATGTACAAAAAAAAAGAAACAGTGTTAAGGTAGCCCTGCACCTTTGAAAAAGAAAACTTCTCCTCTGATGTTGGCCACTGCATCGAATCCTCCCTGGCAACGTTTCTGAAAAGATGTGTCGAAACTGACAGAAAAGGTAAATTCCATATGAAAGATGCATTATGACACAAGTCCACTAGAGTGCAGTATTGAGAAAAAACGATTGTGATGGTTGCAGATGACATCCAATCCTGGTTTCTAAATACTCACTGCTTTGTTGGTCTTGGCGGAGGTGGACTGGGCAACCGTGGTAAATCAGGTTTGTTTGCTGATTTATCATCTCGCACACCTGGAAAAAAAAAAAACATTCTGTACTGTGTGGCTAGCAAATGTTCTGGCAGCCAAACCACATGTGATCAAAATTAGGCTAAAATAAAACAAAGAATTCCACATTTGAAACACAGCATGCAGTATTAAATTAATTTATAGACTCAAGAGAACACGTTATGTGAGCACCTCCATGGAAGTCTTTAACTCCCCTCTCCCCTATGCCTATGCACCATACTCACCATATAGCTGTTGAATGGCCATTTTATCGTCCACAGCCAGTTGATAAGTGAGTATGTCTTCCACGGGACCCTGGTAATATGGCCGCATTATGGAGGGGTCAGTGGAGGAGTGGGACAGACCAAGAGCGTGCCCGAACTCATGCACCGCTACAGTGAACAAGTCTATGGAGCTGCCGCTGTCGTCTGGGAACCAGACAAGTGTCAATCAGAAATAGGTCTACTATAGAGATAGGTTGATAGGCTAAGTTGTGCAAGTGAAAGTTGAGCCACTGAAAGTTGAGCCATTGAAAGTTGAGCCAGTATAAATTTTTACAGACTTGTATAGGCCTACAAAAAGTAATGTTATTATTTTTCTGATATTAGTTTGTCATTTGGCTATAAAACTTTATAAGAGTTTAGGTAAAATTCTTTCCAAAAAACAATAAGTGCTTTTAAAAGTCACTATGGGGTAAGGTGATCCGGGAGCTGTGGAGTAAAAAAAACAAACCAAAACAAAACACAAAAACAAAAACAAAGTTCCAATTACAATATATGGCAAATACAGGCCTATCAGTGTTGCTGTTCTCTATATTTAGCCTATGCTGCAATCACCTGCCTCTATATTTATATCTTTTAATTGCCATGATTTTATACATATCACGCTTCTTCATAAAAATACAGAGATATCATTCTGGATTTGCCAGGGCATTAGAGCCCTACAATTCTATGGTTTCTTACCAGGATGACTGTGGAATAACAAATAAACATTTTCCAGGACTGTACCTCTGAAACTCCAGCTTTCATGATCGTCAAAGTGGGTATCGCCCCCCACCTCGTCCCGGCTCGGGAAGAAGGCGTGGGCCAGGGTTCCACCTTCTCCATCAAAAGGATACCCGTCGTCATGTAACAAACTCGCAAAAGATACTCTGATATCGCCTCCTGCTGGCACACCCGCGCTCTCACTGGACACCCGCTGGAACCGCAAAGGGGCTGCATCACTCCAGGCTTTTAATGCATAGGTCAAGATCTCATCGACCAACCCGGAGTTCATTTGGGGCGACGTGGCAGGTGATGGGTAGTTATGGACGCTGAAAAACAAATAGCACAGGCTATTGAAAGATTCAAGAGAAGAGTAGTAGATACAGCCATAGTAGATGTACCAGGAAAGTGTAAGTGGATAAGTTAATAGCGGGGCCAAGTGTATTAATAATAATAATAATAACGTCTGTCTCTAAAATGAATGATCCCTATAGGGTTATGCACAGTGGGGAAATTGTAATGGAAAAACAAATTCTTCATTAGACACATCAGTGTCTGGTAAATGGTAAACGATCACCTTTTTATAGGCTATAGAACTTTTCCACCTTCAAGGCATTCAAAGCTCTTTACATCAAGGAACCACTCACCCATTCACACACACATCATCAACACTCATACACCAGTGTACACAGACACTGGGGGCAAGGTGGGTTAAGTGTCTTTCCCAAGGACTCAACGACAGCATTCATCTGTGGGAGCTGGGATTGCACCACCAACCTGCGTGTCAGTGGATCTGACCGCTCAACCAATGATGTTTATGTTGAGAGCCAACCTTCGGATCAGTGGACAAACACTCTACCAACTGAGCTATACTGGATAACAAGAATTTTTGCTGACTGGGAGAAAGAGAACACATATGACAACCCTAAAATGTTAACGTTTACTAACTGTATTTAATATTGTAAATATTGTATTTCTTTGTTGTTATAGAAACCCAACAAACATGTGAAGTTCTCCAAAAATTACAGTTACTTGACGTAACAACAGTTTTATGAGTTTTATCTATGCACAGGCGGTAGGTAGGAGGGCGGAGCACTCACAAAATAGAAATTACCGTTACTTGACATAACTGCAGTTCTGTAACTGTGTGCCTTTGCCTTGGAGGGTAACCAATAGCGAAACCCATAAGTGGGCGGGGCACACACAAAATAGAAGTGATGTGGGCCACTAGAGCCATAGGCCTACATCAGAAGAGAAAGATTCTGACTCATGACCTTTTCCAGGTGAGTCATGCCATGGTACAGTAAAAATTGCATGGGATAATTAGAAATGTCATGATATCATATGTTAGTTTTATGACTATTGTGAGAAGTCCTTAATTCACTTGTACAATTCTTCTAGTGTGGCTAACTTTTTTAAATCAAACTATTTGAATGATAGTTAAATCCCTTTACATTTGGTTTACTTTTGAATTGAAATTACTTCAAAAATGGGTAGGCCTACCATAATAAGAGCATTCGGCAACAGAACCAGGGTAGTCTATTTATCTTACAAGCTTATGGGCCAAATTGCTGTCAGATCCTGTTCCAATTGCGAAAACTGATTGACACAGAGAGGAAGTAACATGACAGGAAACACACCTCCACGTGAGCTCTGTCTTGTGCCACTTGAGGCCTGACAACGCGTATCTCCTCCTCCGCCTCTTCTTTAGCATGTCCTCACTGCCCACAATATCAGGCAGGGAGCAACGTGGAGCAGACATAAGCTTCAATGTCTTCTCATCTGAAATACAAAACCACATCATGTTGAAACTGAACCAGAAAAAGAGAAGTTAGAGGAAGAAAATAAACCATGAAATTTACCAAGAATCCCTGTTTCTGGGACACCTCCAAATCTTTGCATAATCCGGATAGCCTTCTCTATGCCCTCTTTGGTCTGCAGTCTGCTGGTGCGAGGATCCGGAGGAGGGAGGTAGCCATATCTGCCCAGCCAATCCTATTGGAACGCCACAAAGTTAGGTGTTGTTTACAGTGCCCTCCAGAGACCCTTGATGGAGTAGCGACTTAGGCACTTTTATAGTATATTTTAGTTATTTTGTATTGTGTCAGTGGACATGGAACTTTCCACACAGAACCTCCAAAATCAGAATAATTGGGAATATTTCCAAAATGTAGCCTATGTATTTATCTTGTTCCATCACACACATTGATGATGGTTCCAGAAGTTAGTTAAGGTCTTGGGGTCTGGCCTATAGAACACCAATTTATCGACATCACCTCTAATTACATTGAGGGTGCCATTTTTTCATTATTTAACATCACTGTATTTTATATTTTATTACTGCATTATTCTGTTCAACCTTGTTTCCCGTTTCACTGCCTCCAGGAAAAGGTGTGACCTGATTTAACCAACTTTATGTTTCAGATGTGCCCTCAAACACTGAAGATATCTTTAGGCTGTTATTTCCGTTGCATTTTGGTATGTGTTAGCAAGTTAGTAAGTGCCTTTAAATGTTGTGAATTTCTCTTAATGACTCATAGTCAAACTGAAGTAAAACCAGCTGAGTTGCAAGAATTCTAGGGCAATGATGATTTCAAGCTATCACCAAATTAGAATAATAACAAGCACATTTTTTTCAGCATTATATCAAAGACTGAAAAACAGTACGCACAAAGAAATCATTTATTAAGCCAAATATTACTTGTGTTTCGTTTTTAACTGTGTCTGTGAACCATAATGCATCTTTCATAATAAATTATTTAAAATATTCACCTTTAAACTTGACAGAGGGTTTTCTATTTTATTGTAATTTTTTCTAGTATGAATGAATTTAGTGTACTCACCACCGCTCTACTATACTGGTCATCCTTAGCCAATACACTTCCCAATAAGACCAAAACGACACACAGCGGCCTCAGCTCCATCGTGACCGTTACCTAATAATTTGAAAATACTGTGACATTTCTCTTATTGTCTGGTAATTACTCACAACTTCCTCTGTAGACACCCCCCTCTTTAAGACAGAAAGGTTGGACAAAGCTCACCGTTGTTTGCGCTCTTTCTGAAGCTGCACTCTGGAGACTAGGCTGGGCTCATTGATCGGGTCCTGCCTCCGCCTCCTTCTGCTTGTAACAAATAAGGCATCTCTCTCTAGTGTGTCTTTATTTACTATGAGGCAGATGTCTGAGAATAATAGTAGTTTGCAAGTTAGGGAGGACATTATCTTAAATCTTAACAACCAAGAACCAACAATATCATTAAGACTCCTGGCAGATGGGGTTAAAATGGCATTGATTGTCTGACAGTGAAGAAAATATAAAGAGCAAATGAAAGAGTAAAGAGGAAAATGTGGTCAGTTTCAAAGCACAACTTTAGCTACAGCTAAGTAAAACCAACTCAGGATTGAAGTCCCTCTTCATTATTGTGGCTGCGTAAAAAGAGTATTAATATACATCCAAGTTAACAGTGAAGTTATATAAAGTTGGTCATGTGTAGCTAATGAAAACATATATTCTGAGACTCTTATAGGCAAGGCATCCCTGAACTTTGACATCAGGTAATCCTTCAATTTACTTTAATCTTTTTTACTATAATCTCACCATGCATCAATAAATTGTCTAGTAGAATTCTATACATTTTTCATTTTAACCCTCACATGAATCTTGCTCATGCTCACTTTTTATTATACTATTTTTTCTTACACTAGTAATATGGTTTGGTGTAAAGACCTTGCCAAAATGTATAGAACTGAAGTACATGTAATGGCCTACTGATACATCCAGAGTAAATTAGCAAAATGCATCTCACATACAGTAACATAGCCTTGTGGTGCTTGCATGTGTGACCGCCTCTACTCTGCAACCATGGTGTTATCTTTCTCCCCCTTCTTCCTCTCTCGTCTTTGATTTCGGTCCACTCTCCAGGGCCCAAGTGAGTCAGACCATTACCCTGCTAATGGTCAGCCTGTTTCCGCCAAGTCTGCAGTGAGGCCTCTACCACTATATTATCCATATGAAGTACCCATATAAAGTGCCCATCCAAAGTATCAAGTTTTCATGTGTTTTTACTCTATATCCATATATAAGTTTATGGTAGTAAGTGTTGACTGTATCCGTCAGACATTGAAAAACTATTAATTATTTCTGTCAGAATTGTATACTTTAGAATACTTAACACTTAAGAGGAATCCATTTGACTTTTTTATTTAACTTTAAAATGTCTTATGAGTCGTGTAAACTAGACCCAAACTATATTGTTATAATATAGAGGGTAACAAACCCCATATGTTGCAAAAAAAAAAAAAAAAAAACAACCAAAAAAAACCCCACAATTGTATTAAAACTACTACTAATATATCAGAAATGTAATGTGTGGCCTTTCCAAAATTTGAAAAAATATAGTCATGTTTTGAATACACACATTTTATTCTCATTAAAGGGATCCAAGGCCTTGATCACAAAAGGGTTGACTCTTGGTAGATATACAATACTAACACAACACACACAGCAAAAACAACACAATGTGAATGAGTGAAAAGACAAATAAATACGTTTTCTTATGGACTAAAATGCAGATGGGCCGAGGTCTGGCCTGAAGTTGATTGTCTAGTGTCAGGTTTTGGTCATGCTGCACAGTGTGTCCCACTCTAGACTGATTGTCTGAAAGCAGTTTTTGGTATAAAATGATGATTGATTGTCATTGGCTTATTGATATGTCAGTGGAGTATGAGAAGTGACCACTAGGTGTGCAATGCTCAGACATAACATAATGCTATCGTTCACTGATGGTCACAATGTTAAATTCCCCTGCCTAACACGCAACCCCACATGTACCCACTCCTCTTGCATAACTCATAGTCCCATTACTACTGTAGACTGAGAATACTCCATAGGTGTTTTTGGGGATGCTCAGACCCTGTGGTCTGGTCAATGCCAAACCACAAGAATGTGAATGTTTTTGGCTCTTCTTATAATGGTGCATCCTTAATTAAATATCAATACAATTTGTGCTTTAGGTCCGCAACATGCTACATTTCCCAAGTTTTACCAGCTATCCCATTCAATCTTCTCCCATAAAAGTCTGTACAAAAATACTTAGTTGCTGGCACAATAGAGGCAGAAGTTACACCCTTTACAACGGCCCAGTTTTAGTAAAAGTGATTGCCATCAGCAAGTCAAAAATATTCACAGTAGATATCCTCACACAGTTGAGGGAACAGACTATCACAATATTCTTCTCAAGTAAAACAAAACTGTGGTCTCACTTCACAGTACGCACATCTGCTGGCATTTGCACGTCATTGGTTTGATGCCACTGAAAATTAAAGGAGTAAAAGTTGAAAGCCAAATTTATGTCTTAATGTAGACGCTCAAAGGTCCTATTTTATGCAAAGCTTTTAATCGTGTTATAAGGTTGCTACAGATCATACACATTTCTGGAGTTGTGTTTTGTTTAATTCACACTTTTAATAATCTTGTATATTTTGTCTTTCTCCCTCTTTTTGTGAAAGTTTGCATCCCAATGCATAGCCTTAGTAAGGACACCTCCAATTCATCGTTGACATTTCTCTGTGGTTATGGCATCATCCGACTATTACAGAATTTGTCCTTCTTTAACATAATGAATTTCCATGGTCAACTCATCTCACAGATGCACTAAGATATGCATTTTTATTTCTGCCAGCTTGTCTCGAGGCTGTCCTTCTTAACTCCTATTTAAACCTCCTTGTGTTAAAGCATAGTCAGGCTTGAATGGCCAGTACTAATGTGTCATGTTGAGTATTCAAGTCACCAGGTCCTGGACTGATGGTAAATAAACTTCTCCTGCCTCAGACATCCAGAGTCTCCTGCTTCTCTTTACAACTCTAGGACTCGTTAGGACAACACTTATTTTCACTAACACTCTTCAGAGCTCAAATGGTTGGTACCATTGTATGTCATTAGGTGATTATCCAGGAGGTGTTGTTTTTTTTTTCTTCTAATTCATACTCCTTCAATAGATTCATTTTGATGAATTCACTGCCTAAAATGCATTCACTAACCAGATAACCAACCTTACACCTTGAACCCCATAAGTCCTCATTTTAGATTTAATTTGTTTTCCTTAAATATTTAATACTTAATGAATAATGCAAAACACTGGGGCTTTCAAGATCATTACAATAGAAAAGACAGTCCTAAACCTTGAGAAAATGTGTGACACTTGGTATGTGCCAAATTAGTATACACATCACCACACATGAGAGGCTGGAGAATTGTGGTGGTCAGCTCTGAAAATAGTTTGTGATGTTTAATTTTAATTTAGTGCAAATACCAGTAAATCGTAGTAACATGAAGTACAACCAAAGCTGCTCTTGGTTGAATTGTAAACATGAATGCATCCAGCCCCTCTAACACTCCCACTGCCCCTGCCTACTCACACTCGCCCCAAGGATGATCTGACACGGTTAAAAACATGTCTTTTTCTTTGTCTGTGCCATGACAGTCTGTCATTCACTGTAACCTGGCCCAGTACTGACCCAAGTTCTGACTCATGCTCTGCTGCTCTGCTCCCGGGACCTGGACTGGCACAGAGACCCCCGGAGATATGAGACCTGTAAGAAACAGAAAATATTTGGGCATTGTACAGTTTGATCACATTATGAGACAATATTGACTGAAACTGAAATAAGAGTTACCAGTGTTGGAGCTGGCTGTAGGTGGAGTCTGCAGATGTGAGGAGGTGTACGCTGAGTCAAAGCTTCGCGGAGCTGAGGGGGAGGGGGGCAACATGCAGGAATACGAGGAGGCCGACTGGGGAGGGATGGACTGTAAAGGAAAAACATGTTTAAAATAACAAACAAAAAAACTAACAAGAGATAAATAAATTACAATTTTTTGTCCATGGCTTTCAGGGCCATTGCCATAGTGATATTTTAAAATAAAACAAAAGATGGGACTTTGAACAGGAAAATGTCTTCAAAATGCATATAACATATATTACATATATATTGCATATATTATATGCAATTGCATGTAATAGGAAGCTGAAACACATGAATAAGCATGTTGCTACTGTTGCAGTGTTATTGCCATCAATCATTAATACATTTTTAGAATACATTTTTCTTATTACTTCTATTTAAAAAGATCAAACACTATTGAAATTACTAGTGTATTAATCGTCTATGACCACAAGGAGGTGCAAGACCAACACTTTTTGTGGGCTTTATTTAATATGCAAAGACTTTATAAAAATACAGATATGTTATATATCATAAACTGAACTTGAGAAGTAATAATACAGTAATAAAGTAGTACTTGAAAAAAAGCACTTGATTAGAGCATTTCCAGGTGTGTGTTTCAACAGAGTATATTTAAGCATTGCCCTCTACCCTGGTATCACTAATGGTTTCTTTTATTATAGTGCTGTATTTTGTTTCAGGATAATTACTGGTTGATCGGGCTGCCCAAGGTAGGAAAAATATCTGATTGCAATTTTTCTGACAAGCATTGTGATTGCAATTCGATTTGCGATTTATGCTTCAATAATAGGATTCTGTTCAAAGTTCACATTTTAAACATGTCCAAAAGAATTGACGAGACTGAAATATGAACTGACAAACTAATACAGATCAAAACTACAGGGTTAGCCATTTTTATGCAGAATAGGACAAGATATTTTGTTGTTTGTGAAGGAAACAATGGTACTAAAAAAATGCAGTCTCTGCAATTTACTAATTGCGTCCATTCAAATTGCTTTCTGTTTGATTGAAATTAATCTTGTAGCCCTAGTGGTTGATGTCCTACCTGTACTCCAGACGAGAACACAGACAAAGAGCTGTAACTTGGCAGGGACGTCTCTGCTTGACTCAACATTGACCCTGGAGATACAGACAGACAAAGACTTCAAACAGTGAGAATATATAAACAAAGTGCTACAAATGGACTAAGGACATTGATGGTAGAGACAGCATCTTACCTGAAGTGTTGCTGTGCTGTTGGTGATAGACATTGGTGTTGAATGAGGTGGTGAGGGGGGCCTGGCTCTGTGAACACGAGGTCATGCCCCCCGACCTCCGCTGGTTACGCAGCTTCTCCTCTCGCCTCCATTTGGCTCTTCGGTTAGAGAACCACACCTGCCCAGTGCCACATTTTAATTGAACACCAAAGCTAGACACATGTAACAAATAAACCTAGCAACTTTCAGACTAAATCCAGTGTTTGCTGACCTGTATTCTGGCCTCAGGTAAATCAATCTTGTTTGCCAGTCGCTCCCGTGCAAAGACATCTGGGTAGTGTGTCCTCTCAAACTCTGCGGAAGATATTAACTTAAATTCAATCAAACTTGCAGTGTGACTGGAAAACAGTACATAATAACCCCTGCTGCACACTGTTAACTTGCTTGAGATTAGTCTGTGTATCTCTCAAAGTCTTAAGTCTCAGATATTGCATACTAATTACTTAATAATGTATGTATTTTGTAACAGACACCAGGCCATTTCCTTTTTAATATCAGAATCACTAATTATCTTGCAATGAAATATACAAATGGGGGAAGAGAGATGTATCCTTACAACCAGATTTGAAATATTTATCTGTTGCACTTTATATAAATTATTTATCATTGTGGAACATGCAGAAAGTTCAAATGAAAGGATTCATGTTGGCTGGGCACTTAACTTCAGGAGGAGTAGAGGAAAGCATGGCTCCAACTAAAAACAATGTCTTACATGTTTTGTTCTTTGTATTATGGATATGTTTGCTGTCTATACTTCTAATGTAATGAAGGCCCATGGCGCTCCAGTGCTTTAGGCTTCTATAAATGATATTCAGTGTGGTACAGGATCATTTCTCATTGTGGCAGTTTATTTATACTTGACAAACGGCTGACATTTTTGCTTTTGACAAGTTGAAACAAAGTCTGGCCTGACTCTAACTGACATGAGTCATCAAATGAAGCTGAAAGTCAAAGGTTGATAATAATAATAAAGACATAATGGATTTAGCTCAGGTCTGTGGTTAAAACCATGACAACAGTAAAAACAAGCAAAAGTGTTAACACTGTGAATATCAACACTAGACTATGATCCGTCTACATGTGCCAAACAGACCCAAGGTGCATAAAGACAACAGGCTATAGATTAAGTGCATCCTACAAATTGGTATAATTGGTTGGCTCTAATTGGCGTCTGTGTGAACACATGATTGTTATTGTGCCTTGACTGCGCACGGGGTCAGTGCAACTCATTAATGTGACCACAGTGATACACTTCCACTTGGCTGCACAGTGGACATTGCGTCCTTATTTAGCTCAGGGGCCCTCTGCAGCCAGCTCTGGTCAGGAGTGGCTCTGTGATCCCCCTCTTTCAGCTATAAGGCCCATCCCGCTGTATTACACCACTGTGGTAGTGAAGCACAGATTTACATACTGCTGTGGGCTCTTTAGATTAGCTTTGTTTGTGGTTTTCATTCATCAAAAATACCGACTCTTTCTTGCAGAAACTTTTCTTGGCCCAAAACATGATACTCTATTTAATTTTAGACTAGATGTGTCCCCGGCCCACCCCAAAAGGAGCAAATGCCATATTATAAAGGCAAAGGCCCTGCAGGGCAGGCTGTATGGTGTGGTGAGCTCTGATTGGTTGCTTGTACAGTGTGCGGTGTGTGAGAGTGCAGCCTGACCTTTCTCCAGAGCCTCAATCTGCTCTTGTGTGAAGCTGGTCCGGTTCCTCTGCAGCTTCCTCTTGAGCTGCAGCCTGAGCTGGGACTCCTCACCTTCATCCCGATCCACAGGAACCCCTCCTGCCCCTGCTCGACCTGAAGCAGCCTCTCCCCCCAGGCCTTCAGCGTCCAGCAGGCAGCCCTCGGACACTGGCACACATCAACGAGACAAAAACATGAACAATGCACTTTTATAATATAGAGGTAACATTGATAGAATTAAGATTTGTGGACCTACAGGGTCCACTGTTCTAAACATGAATTGGGTTAAGCATTTTCAAAGATTATATAACACACCCAGTTCACTTAAACCTCCTGATAATTGCCCTGGTGTTACAAATATCTCAATGTTATGTTTACAGTGCAGAAAGTGAAATTAAAATGTCACTATTTTTAGTTTTTTCTCATTGCTCATATTTGTTAAGGGAGCAATTTTACTGAAATAATAATAAAATAATAACAAATACAGTATATCCACAACAATACAATGCATCAATGTGATATGTGAAAGCACCAACCGGCAAATATTAAAATATTAGCACATTTGTAGCACAGTAATATATGGAAATCAAAGTAAGCTTGTAAATTACAGCTCAACATGCAAATCAAATAGTGAGTGAAGTGGAGGGCCCAAGGGGAGGCTCACCTGTGCTGTGTTGTGTCTGCACGCTGGTGGGGTCATGGTACCAGTTGTTAGGCCCACTCCAATTGGAGCCGCTCTGCAGGTTGAGCATGGTTAACTTCTCATACATAGTCCAAGGGTCCAAACCAGCCAGAAGAGCCAACCGCCCCGCCCTGGTGTCACCTTTGGCTCTGTGCTCCTCTGCCCTCCGTCTTCTGTGGTGATGCTGAGGGGGAGAGGGGGTCAGGAGGGGTCCATATCGCATGAGTTCACACATGGCTGGCATTGTGGTGAATTAGCTTCACCATGACAGACAGAAATGGAGTTAGTTACATGGCCGCTGTCGTAACGCGTGTGTGTTATACATTGGTATGCTAGTATACCATGGGGAGAGAAGGTACATTAGAACCCACTCTGAAAGCAATGCCATTTATTATGCTACTTGCTTTTAGCTCTGTCTTTGCTTGTTGGAAAAACCTGCACCCTAACACACGTACGCATGAGGAGACACTTGAATTTAAATGCAAACTGGCATCAAGTGCATAAGCGGCGGAACAATCTCAAAATGAGCAAAACCTCACAATATTTCTTACAATACATTGTTTAGAGCTCACTATTGTACAAACAGTATCTCTACCTGGATTAGTATGTCTAGCAGGAGGCAGCACTGTCAAACTCCCACACAATGTCAAAGGTTAGTTTGTTTTCATTCATGTTTGTCAAAGCAGAGATCCAATCCACAACTTTATTTCACTCTGTAAAAGTGTGTGTTTTATTTTATGCAAGTTTGTCAATTCATAAGTTTCTGTATGCGCATCATTTAAAGGCAACTATAAAAGTCAGTAAGAATGTTTGAAAGTCAATTTAGCTAAACTTACCAACTATCCAGGTGTGTTGATGCCACGTCCAGTCTGCTGCTCTCCTTTTGGACCCTGATTCCCCTGTTCCCCGCTGGTCCCTTGTTCTCCAGCTTTGTTGACAGTGCTGTGTGTGTAAAGGAGAGTGTAGATAGAGGGAGTTCGACAGGGTGAGAGAGAGAGGTAGGAGAGAGGGAGAGAGGGAAA
>KN485198.1:10523-25785 GCA_000787095.1 Periophthalmodon schlosseri | reverse complement strand
GGGAAAGAGAGAGATCGAGGGAGGGAGGGAGGGAGGAGAGCCACCGAGGGGTGACAAAGTGAGTCAACATCAGTGTCAAGTTTGAACTTAATGCCAGCACAAGAAGGAGGAGGGGAGGCCGCCAGAGCAGAGCAGAAAGCACAGATAATGGAGAGATCGCAGATGATAAATACATGATGGATTCAATTTTAGCTGCAAATCACACTTTAATATTCACTTAAAATTAAGTGATTTTTTTTCTACTGTAAAAATTTCCGCACTCAAGTGAACCTAATTATTAAGAATTCATTACTGACCCCTTTCATTCGTAACAACATAACATTTGCAATAAAAACTTTTCATTAGATAAACTTAAAATCCTCCATATCAAAATCACATATTAATTCAGCATGTTCTATTATGTTAAATGTTAAATCAGGATGTTATTGATTAGCCCAGATGCATTAGGCCCCTTTACCTTTACACTGTACCTGAAAAATGTGACAATGAATTAAATGGTTAATGTTTAAAGTAAAACTACTCCATTCCAGAATATTTGGGTTTATTGAATCCAGTAATTTGAGTTACACTTGCCTGCATTATTCCTTGTGTTATCTTACTTTGACACTTGTTTTAGGCCTTTACCCAGTAACACAGTATTGTCAGGTACGAAGGACCAAGAAGATGACGCAGGTATGATGCTACAAACAGCCACTCACAGACTAGAGGCTCAGTAGTTTAAATGTATTTGCAGTGGAGGAGCAGGAAAGGAGGAAGTGTGTGACTTTGGGGATGGGGAGGGTGCCAGCTTGTTTTATTTCCGGTTGACAAGACTTTGCGCTCTCTTTCTCTCTGTCGCTCCCTCTCTCGTTCATACTCGCCTATTCTTCTGCCCCTCCACCTCTGCTTCTCTGTTAGTTTCCTCAGAGATGTGCCTAGGAGAAAGGAAAGAGATGACAAGTTCAAAAGGTATAGACAAGGCATGGAGTTTACATTTTTTACTTTAGGAATGAAATGGTTCGATAGTAACACAGTTTTGGGAGTTTGTGCTTTACAGTAATCATAATCATAATGTGTTTAGTTAATTCTATGAAAATCTGCAACTTTAGTTTACAACACCAATAATATATAAATAAAAAGAAAAAAATATGTTTCTGTAAAATCTTACTTACAAATTATATACTATACATAAATATAAAATGAAATAAAATATGACATGTTTATTATTTTAATATATTTTAATAATATACTGGATTTTCAATACACATTTGTGAATACATGAAACTAAAAGAACACGCTATTGTTCGTATTGTAATGAAATATGAATTATTAGCTACATTCAAATATATTCCCATTTTAATACATGTTTAACACTTTGCTACTTTGTCTATGGCTGAAACAAACAACTATTTTAGTAGTTGACTATTAGTTAATAAATTTTTTTATATGTCAACAATACAATCTATTGTACACTGAGATTTTTTATATTACACCAAAAAAGGTTAGAACATGGTGACTGAAGGCTTCTAGATAGAGAATATTTATAAATAAATTGTATTCATTAGAAACGAAACAAGATCTCATATGACAAAAATTATCTTATGAGATTTTTGCCCATATGTTCACATTTAGATTTAGATTTTATAAAAAATAAAAATTGTTAATTACTGGTGAGTTACATCTCTTGACGTTTTTGGAACGTCAAGAGATGACAACAAAAATATTAAATAAATACACATTTTTTAGGCCAAAATTAAGCACTGAATTGCGCAATTTATATATTAGAAATTGTGTCAAAATCTCGTTTTGTCTCGTTCTCAGTCTTATGACTGTGAAAATTGTGCCTCATCCCATCCCTAGTATTAATGATTAATTTTTATTTTTATTTAATAATGATGCTGTCTCTGTCATAAAATGTCTTTTGATATGTGTCTGTATAGTTCAAATAGCAATTACGATTATCAAAACACAATGAATATTTCAATAGTTGACTAATCACAATTATTCTGATTAATCGTTGCAACCCCACTAAACTCCATGCTTTTTGTTGTAGTTGTGTAACATTAGTGTGACTCACTGTATTTGTATTTTGGTAGATTCTTGTATATTCATACTATGGATTTAGTTTTGAGCTTTTCATTGTTGGGTATTATTTTGATATAAGCAGATACATCGTCATGACATGATACTGTGTAATATAGAAACAATAATATATGATTGAATGCAATTTATGCTGGTTTTGTAATATTTATGATATCAATAAATATTATATAATATACATGTTTATGTAATATAAAGCACAAAACATTTTACTTGTATTTTATATAATTGCATATTGTTTTAAAGTAGCCCTGACTTTCCCCCAAATTTCCACTATGCTACTCCTCTCTCCAGTGAAACAACAAAAATAAAACACTCCCCCATTTTCTTATCTTTTCTCTTCTGTTTTATTCCAAAATCATGATTACATCTCATTGTGCTCACGTCGTGTGAATATGGCTTAACCTATGTGATCCCTATATACCCCCCACCCCCCCACACACGCATGCCAAAGCCACTCTGTGTGCCGACGCGTGCTTTGCTGCAAAGATTCATGTAGCTCCGGGACATCACTTTTTTCTCTTTTTTTATAGTGCATCTTGTTAGTTCATTCCTGTCACCTCTCTCTCTTCCTCTCTGGCCATCCCTTGCTTTTTCAGCGCTGGAGGGGGGAAGTGGAGGGGCGGGGTGAGGCAATGGTGGAGGCAGTCACCATGGTTACAATGCCACGACAAATATTCATCAAGTTGTTAAAATAAAAACAAACGGGAGCACATTATAATTGCTCTTATACGGACCGGAGCCCATAATGCATTCATATATTATGACTGAGGGGGTTGGGGCAGGGGGGTGGAGACAGTGGGGCACGCACAAGAAACACCCCTGTCGGGTGTTAAAAGTGAACAGCGCCCAATATGACCCCAGGGGAAAACCACTACAAGCATACTCAGGTACACTTTTGAGAATATCTTAATTTACCTGTTTATAGCACTGCCTCTGAGTACTTTTCTGGGTTGGTTTTGTTCTTTGTCTCTCCATCGGCTGGCTCTTCCGCTGCTGTTGTGTTGCCGCGGGCGATACTGTGATGTGTCCTCCCCGTGTCCCTCCCGCCTCCCTCCGCCGCTCTCTGTCCCTGTCACCTTCAATTGCTCTGTGAAACTAGACACAGTGCCTGGGGCAAGGAGTGGGGTGAGGGGAGGAGAGAGGGAGGAGAGAGGAAGAGAGGAAGGGAGAGACAGACAGCATTATAGACATACACAAGCATTCACTGTCTTATATTACATTGCACAATACAGTGCAAATATTCATAGGGTTTCTGAAGTTCAATTTTAATGTTTCATCCACTTCAGAAAACATTTGGCTTATCCCAAGAGTGACACTGTAGCATAATGATTTGCTATATATCGGGCTGATATTTGGACTCTTTAGCATATCGGCTATTGGCCTTAAAACCCCAGCATAGGCCGATATTTTGTTTGGTCAATCTGCTGCCTAAAAAATACACACAAAGTTTTATATCAACACTTTAACATGAAGAGATAACTGCACAAACGTGACTACACAGCTCTTGGTTTGTGCTAAAAAGGGCTTGGGGGGAGTTTGTAGTAAATTTAAATTACATAATTTGGGGGAAAAAAATCAAAACTGTCCCAAAATATTGGCTCAAAAATATCGGCAGTGCTTATTGGCTAGAGGTTGCTCTGAATTTTAAACAATCGGCATCAGCCATGAAAAAACCCATATCGGTCAATCTCTAATTTGCACTTCTGTCTCACCCTAGGAAGGTCCTCAGTCTTCCTGGATCAGGTGGGATTTTGCATGTTCTGATGTTTACAATTAGAATCAGAGATGTTCTCTCTGAAGCCAGGAAAGGAAGATGGTAAATGGTAAATTCTGTTAAATAAAAAGGAAAAATAAAACAAACATTTAACTGGCTGAAATAAGTCTAGATAGGGGTAACACAGTTATTAAGTTTAAGTCAGGACTAAACCTGTGATAAACCATCAGTTAACCAAAAATTAAGAGGCTTCCAGTACTTGAACCAGTTTCATTTTGCACCCACAATTAAGGCAGACACATGGGCTGTATCCTAATGATCCATATTTCTGGTGAATCAAACAAAGTGTTTGTCTTTTGACTCATAATGCAGTCTGGGATTCAGTGAAGTTAAACATTACACTTTCTTGGAAGTGTTTCTGGTTCTTCTGGTTTTCCAGAAGGATCCGACAGTGGCTATGTAGTGTGTGGAAACACTATAAAGAGTAACATGGAAGGACCAGGAAAACCAGTTTACTATTGGCTAAGATTACACATTAGTGTAAAATTACATGGCAAAGACATCTAGGCTGATATTTATCTTGATTTGACTGGTTTCTATATTCACATAATCAAGGCCTTGGTTAGGCTACTTGAATTGTTTCAGTAACTTTCTGGTGGCATAATGAGCTAAGATGTGCAATATGGTTAGGCCTATCTTTTTTATTTCATGGGCAAGGCAAAACATCTTAACATTTGGAGGTTGTTTTGCAATGAAGTAAGAAAGCATGAGAGGAAAATAATAGGCATTTTGAAAAAGGGCAGAAAATAAAACAGGCATATCTTCTGAGTGAAAAATCTAAAGTAAGCTTGGCCCACTCAGGTGTAGACAACCTTGCTAAAGAATGCTAGGCCTACACTAAACAACTTCTTTAGGATAGGCCTACTACTCTAACGGAAGGAAAATAAAAAGGTTAAATGATAGCCTACCGAGACGAAAAGTTGATGAAGACTGTAAACGCATCAGTAAGTAAAATCCCAAATCTGATCTAAGGGCCCTATTTAACACAAGTAACAGAAGAAAACAAGCTCAATTTCTCGTTTTGTATTTTAAACGCCATTGGCTGCTGATGACGAAGGGGTGGGACGAATGATCTGATTGGAAAAAGGTGAGCGCTGCAGAGCGCAGGTAGCCAGCACCTTTGTGTTACTCTCTTCTAAGAATTTGTTGGTCACCGTTGTTCGTTTACGGCCAGACACGCATAGATATCTAGTATTACAACCAGGCGCGACCTTCGCGACGCGCAAAACATAACGTGAATACGTCTTTTTTGTACATTTATCTTAACGATTGAAAGCTTTGGAATTTCAGGGTTTTCGTTGAACCGAGTTTTGGTGGGCCTTGGCTTTGTAAAGACAAAGGGATTGTTTGTTATTCGTTTTAAAATAGTAGAGTTGATGGAGTTCTCATCTCTTGTCCTGATTTGGGTCGTTTCAGGTGAGCTCACGTTCTCTCCTTTTCGCCATTTTTGCTCTGTCGTGCGCTAAAACCGTAGCTTTAATAATTTGGTTGATTTCTAAAGACTGCAGATTCATCATACAACATGCAATACTGCACCATTTAATAGCTGGTTGTTTCTTGACACCTCATTGACTAAATGTGAAATATTCTGAAATCCAGGTATTTTGTCGGCTTCCGCGCAAAGTTGTGGCCGACCACCTGCTGCGGAAAACAGGATTGTAGGAGGGTCGGACGCCACAGCAGGGAGATGGCCGTGGCAGGTGGACATACAGGTAACAAAATAACGGGGCTGTGTCTTCTACTTGTGTATAAGATTGTCTTAACGGTGTTTGCCCTACAGCGGAAATGCATGTCATGCTTTATACCATGTATTTTTTTTTTTCCTCTCAGAAAACAACAGATGGACACATCTGTGGAGGCTCCATAATTGCTAAAGACTGGGTCCTATCAGCTGCTCACTGTTTTCCAAAGTAAGACAGTCGCCCACTGATCTGTATATTTCTTTCTGTTGAGATGAGAGGCAATTTCACAATAACTGAAATGACACCGGTCACTCCCTCTTACTAAATAGGTCTACCTAAGCTCCAGGTATGAAGTTCCTAATCTTTCAGACTAGGACTCAAGTTATGGTTTCAAATATCAGATCCTGTGCTTTCTAGTCAAGCAAGTTTTCAGTTCCCATGTTGTTTTTCTTCAGTCCGTCAGATTTAAGCTCCCACATCGTATATGTTGGCCGCCACCAGCTCAATGGCTTTAACTACCACGAGTCTTATCATCAAGTACGTCGGGTTGTGATTCCTGATGGTTACACAGAGCCCCACAGTGGGAGGGATATGGCTCTAGTTCAGCTGTCCACCCCGGTCACCTGGTCAGATTATGTCCACCCTGTGTGCTTACCCACCTCCGGGACACTCTTCCCCAGTGGCATGATGTGCTATGTGACTGGCTGGGGCAACATCCGAGACGATGGTGAGCAAGTCATGTTTAGTTTATGTCTTTTTTATTGACCATAAAGCTCTTTAGTCTGAATCTTTTAACTGTATTCATTCTAGGGTTTAACTATAACTGTTTGCATCTTGTTTTGCATATGTTGTTATATTCAGGCAGGTATTCAGCAGATTGCAGTGAAACCGGTTTAATGATCTGTCTCAAAGGAAAGCTATAATAGTTGCTGTCTTGTTAAGGACACAAGACATAAATGTAGGCATTATTTAAATGTTGTAGTATTGTTATTAAAACTTAAGAATGCAATTATTTGTGTTAAGTCTTTGTTTAATTTTGTGGGAAGGCAGGAGGTGGGAATGTGTCTTTTTAAAATGTATCACTTTCTATTGTTTTTTCCCTTCCCCTTTAGTCCCTCTTCCAGGAGTAGGTACTCTGCAGGAGGTTAAAGTACCAATCCTGTCCCAGAGTTCATGTCAGGAAATGTACAACCTAAACCAAAAGGAGCAGATCGACATACTGTATGACATGATCTGTGCTGGATACCAGGAGGGGGGCAAGGACTCCTGTCAGGTACTAAATAATTTACTTTCAATTTACTTCATTCACTTAGCGAGAAGGAAAATTACTAAATGTGTAACAAGTTACCAAGCACAACTTGTATATTATATTATTGACTCTAATAATGTATGTCAACATTGGTGGCTATTATGTTTCCAACGGTATGATATTACAGTACACTCTTAAAACCAGCCAGTCACAAAATAACTCATGTCTTGTCTCTGCATACTTTGTCATGTTTGACAAGAACTGTAGAAAAGTAGTTCACCATGCAGTGTAAACCAGTTAGTTTTTATTTCAATGTTTGAACCTGTTGTGTCTCACCAGGGTGACTCAGGGGGACCCCTGGTGTGCCAGATGGTGAATGGGACATGGGTGCAGGCTGGTGTGGTGAGCTTTGGACTGGGCTGTGCTCATGCCAACCAACCAGGAGTGTATTCCAGACTGACCAGCTACAGCAGCTTCATCCTCAGCACCGTGCCCGAGGTGCAGCTGTATGGCCGAGGTAATCACATGGGCGGAAGCACGTTGGTCTTGTTAGGCTGCCTCACCACCCTCCTGACCATCCTTTCCAGATAATACTCAGAACTGAAATACAGGTTTCCTTAGACCGGTTAATGAAGGTGAAAGTCCACAAGGACTTAAAGATTTCTAGTCCACTTTTTGTTAATCAGAGCACAAAGCCATAATGAGCACTAATTGTATTATAATCACTAGATGTTTGTAATTATCTAACGTGATGTAGATTGATGTATGCTTTATTAAATGAGCAAAATGAATAAATTGTGCATTTTGTAAAAAAAAATAAAAAAAATAAAATAAAAATATTAATTACAAGAAACTTTATAATTTTATATAAAAAATATTTAATGTATGATTTTTGTAATTGTATTAATTGAACATGAATTATGGTGGTTATTGACTTCATGTAATATCTTGTCTCGCCATATTTCAGAAAAAGTCCCTTGTTGACACACAGCTGACGATAAATGATTTATTAGGCAAGACAACTTGACATCTCAAATTTAAAAAGCTAGCTAATACATTTCCAACATAGACATTCAGTTGGTCGTCTTGTGTGTGTGTGTGTGTGTGTGTGTTTTTATTTTGTTTTTTTCAAAATCCTACTTTGTCATTTTGTCAATTGAAGTGTATTCAGGAGTCAGGGGGGATTGTGTCAGAGAGGATCATGGGAGAGCCCAGTTGTAGCTCCTGCTGCAGTGACTCTAGATCAGCTGGAGTCATGCGGTGAACCTCACTCCAGTCCGACAGGAGAGAGGCCGACAGAGGCGCTGAGTCGAAACTGAATCAAAGGAAAACAAAAATTACTCCAGTCGGGAGCCAACAATGCACAATTAAGATTTTTGTCTCATCAAATTAATATAAAAATGCTGCCTGTGTGAAAGTTGAATGTATAATATAGCTTAATGTATGCCAGTGGTTGTATTCAGCTTTCCAAATAACACAATGAAAGAGGCTGAATTTGGTCTGAAAGTAGCCTAAACATGGATATGACTACACAAAAAATAACTAAACTAGGTGCAACCTGCCCTAGCCGAGCCATGACTTTATAGCAGGATTAAACATAAAAAAGGACAACTTTACCCCTAAACCCATGCATCAGTTCAAAAGCTTTGATATACGCAATTTACGTTGGGTTTGCTGAATTTAGTTTACACTTTTTTTTTCTCGACAAATTATCTGTGTATGTGTGTTCATAGCCATGGCCTGTTGGTCTGTGTTAAATTACATTGCAGTACCTGTCTAATAAGCAGAAATGTGTCAAAAAATATGAATTTGTGTATTGTGAAAAAGGGTGTTTGTGAATAAACTAAAAAAAAGGAAAAAAAAGAATAGTATTTTGTTTTTGATCTCACCTGTCCCGATCACAATGTTGCAGATCAGTGAGAGATTGAGTCAAAAGATCATCAAGGTCAAATCCCACTCCATAACCCGCCCCGCTGCCTTTCGGAGTGACTGAAAAAACTGGGGGCAACACATCCTCCACCTGACAAAGGCAAAAAATATTCATGTCAACACAACAGTCCATTTGCAATGTAGAAAGAGTTAAATCATTCACTTACTTGGGACTTTGAGAGCTGTAGGGTCACAGTGTGTATATCTGGTGCGGTGGGTGGGCCCTGCTGTCCTGTATCTGTAAACCCGAGGCTCTGGTGAGGCTGAGCACTGACCCCCAGAGAGCCGTGTTTCTCTCCAACTGACGGACACAGCTTATCCACGTTCCCTGTGTTTGTATTTGAATTATTACAATGTGTGGACATACTACTTTGGATGGCAATTTTCCCGTTCCTATTTGTCTCTCTTTCAAGCGTCTCAGTCTGGTTTTGACTTTGAGGTTGAACAAATGTTGTTGGTGGAGGTTGTACTGTTCTTTGTGTTTGTTGCTGTGCTGGCCTTGGCTCTAAACTTGAACCACTCCAACTTCCCACACAGCTGAATCCACTTTGTCCATCACTTTCAATTTGCGGTTTAACATTATTTTTCACAAAGCCACTAGAGACAGTCACCAGATCTATTCCTCCGCTAACGACCAATATGTCTGCTTGTGGCTTACTCTGCCCAATGGAGAACATCATTTGCGGTGGTTGAGTGCTTGCTGGCTGAAACATCACAGTCTGGTTGGGTTTGGCATGAGTGATGAGTTGATCATGGGAGGGCATCTTCATTAGCTCCTTGTCTGTTTTATTCAGTGCTCCTTGAGAGTTGTCCTTCATGGTTACATTGAAGTTCATATTGCAGTCTTTAGATGTCCCTTCATTACTAGTGCAGTTTGACTTATCACTATGTCTATCCATCATTTTTGTCCAACGCTGCAGCAGGCTTTTATCATTGTCGCTGAGCAGAACGCCGCCCAGTGAGTCGCCCTGTTTCCCCTCCTTCCGCTCCTTCTCCTTCAGTTTTCTCTCCCTCTCTCTGGCCCGTTCTTGGCGCTTTCTTCTCTTTTCCTCTCGCTCTCGCTGGCGTTCCTGAGCAGTGACAGGCCGGCGTGATTCTGAGAGGGACAACGCACATGACACACCTCCTGAACTGGTGTCAATACCCAGTAGAGATGTACTTCCATCTGCAAAAAACACAATGATTTTACTATAACCACATTAATTTAATTATGTGTCATTATGAAATGGCATTGTAAGGTGAAACTTTACCCAAAAGAAAACTATATATATTACCGTAAAAACATATTTTTAATATAAATTTAAAAAGCATTCTTTAAAGTCACCATTTGTAATTGAACTGGCTGACCCGCCCCTGTATTCTCACATACCACCACTAGATGCCATCTATGTTACTTCTGTCTGATAAGGTGCCAGCTTTGGCCTGACAGAAGAAGATCAGAGAGCACATGTGAGCCTGAAGAAAGGCCAGGTGAGGGAGGAGGGGGTAGCAGGTTTCACATCTACCATCTACTGGTAAAAAAAATCAAATGCATTTGCGGGTGGTAGTTTTAAAGGCACATGAAACAAAAAGGCATGTGATATGTGTGGAACCATCTCAATGTCACAAAATTTTGCAACAGAACCATATACTTGTAACTGTACTAATAACGGTACAATATTGTGTTTTAATGTACCCATTAATTTGTTTCCAAAATAATAGTGTATACTTTAAATGTGAGTTGAAACAACAGCAGACTTACCTCCTCTGGCTTTATTTCTTAGAGCTGATTTCAAAATGGCTGCTTTAAGCGCAGCTTTGGTATCTTCTGAAATCGCCCCTTCTTTTCTGGTTCCTTCCCCTGCATTTGGCAGAGGCCGGGTGTTCTTGGACAGTGACTGTGATAGAGACTGAGACAGAGACTGTGCCTGTGCTGCAGTCAGAGACAGCAAAGGCACAGTGGAGAGTGTGGATGCTGGCGCTGCAGAAATGGAGGTGGGGGCTTGGGTCATGGACTGGCTCTGGGTGGGCTGAGTCACAGAGGCCTGGCTGCTGGCCAGTCTCTCCTGTGTTTCATTGTCTCTCATAGTTTCTGGTGCAGCCTCCTGATTAGACACTGGTGTGGTCAGATCTATGGTCTCTGGTTGACCGCTATCTGAGCTGGCACTGGGCATGTCCACGTCAACTGGGCCACTCTCAGTCTTTGTGAGGAGAGGCAGGTTATGTTTCACATGAGCCGAGGTTGCTTCTAGGAGAGAGCTGGGCTTGTTTAATGTAAATGTCTGATTCTCTTTTGCTGGTGCTTGATCCTGTTGAGATTTAACTGTATTGGCTTGTTGTGCAGTGGGAACCATAGTTGCTGTGGCAGTTGTGACCTGAGTATTGCATTGGTTAACACTGAAAGCTGCAGTTGAACTACCATTATTTGCCCTCACTAAAGGCCTGAACTGCAGCCTCTGACGGCAGCCTTGTTTATTGCGGTGAAAGTCTTGAATCTCCATCAAAATCGCCTCTTTTATTTGTTCTTTGTTCATGGGGAGCTTATCAAACTCAAAGTCAAAAGCTGGCACACAAATTGGTTCGTCATCTTGGTCGTGGTACTTGGAGAGGTAAGGATGCTCCAGTGCTTGTGTCACGCTTATTCTCTCACGTGGGTCAAAACGTAACATGGCTCTCAACAAGTCCAGAGCCTCAGGTTCGGCCTGTGGGTACAGTTTGTCCAAGGGAACAGCAGAGCGCGATGGAAGACTCTGAACATAGGATCGAACCCTATCAGCCCTTATGGCACTAATCAAACCCTCAGGAGGAGTTCCCAGCACAGACAAAATGAGCTGGAGTTGGTGGACATAGTGTTTTCCCGGAAACAGCTGCTTTCGCCCCAGCATTTCAGCAAAAATACACCCCACAGACCACATGTCAATAGCCAAAGTGTAGTGATTGAGAGAGAGAAGCAGCTCGGGAGCACGATACCAGCGAGTCGCCACATATTCAGTCATAAAGGAATGAGACTCTTCAGGGTGAGAGCTGAGGCCACGAGCCATGCCAAAATCGCCAATCTTCAACTCACAGTTTTCATTGACTAAAAGGTTGGAGGGTTTGAGGTCCCGATGAATGACATTAGCAGAGTGCACGTACTTAAGGCCACGGAGGAGTTGGTAGAGAAAGTAGCGCGTGTGCTCTGGTGTCAAAGGCTGGCCAGAGTGTATGATCTGGTGCAAATCGCTTTCCATGAGGTCAAGCACCACATACCTGCAAAAACAAAAGGAAAATACTGAAATGATAAATAAATATATTAAAATAAAATACTAAATCCACAATCAAATTAATAACTGATTCTTATTCATTTAACGTGATGCAATAATACTCACACAGACTTGAAGGCAGAGTGTGGAAGGTTGGGCTGGAGAATGTCTTTAATGGCAATAATGTTGTCATGTTTAAAATGTTTGAGTATCTTCAACTCTCGCAATGTCCTTTTGGCATTTGTCACTACTTCGAAGGCATTTGAGATCTTCTTTATTGCAACCTGCTGACCTGTAAAAAGGTATACCATCATTGCATTTTCACTTTTGGGGAACTTTGGTCATAATTATACATTTCACTATTAAACTTAATTTATTTCCTCCTTACCATTGTCCCGTCTCCTGGCTGATGAAACAACCCCATATGCACCAGTGCCAATTGTTTCAATAATGTCGTATTCTTCACCAACGTCAAACTTCACATCAAGGGAGTGTGCTTTGAGCAGAGCTAGGTTCTTCGCTGTTGTGCTGGTGTCAGTGCTGGTGCATGTTGTGTTTTCTCCATTTTTATTCATTCTCTCGGGCGACATGGCCCTGGGTTGAACGTTCTTGTCTTCTCCTCCGTCCTTATTTGACATATTTCTGTTGACAATACAAATTTGAATAGTTTTAATTATTAATGTAAACAATTTAAATCTTCTAATAGATGTAAATAGATTTAGATTATGCAACTGTATAGATGTTGCTCTAACGCCTGTTGCAAGTAAGGAAGTTACATAGTTTTGAAATCTAGGAGTTTTCTTAATGGCCAAATTACCTTGTTTGCCATGTTTGCTTTCACTGTTTCAATAAAAGACAGATCTTTAAAATTTTAACATTTCTTTAATGTATGATACCGCTAGTTTTGTGCCCATTAAAAACAAAACACTGCATTACTGTTTAATGACCTATTAGTGGGTTTCAGTTTCCTGTTTCTATGTGCCAATTTGAGTACTTTTCTCCATTCAAAGGATAGAATATTTGGATCAGAATTGTTAATCAGTTTCTATGACAACAGTGCTAATTTTTCATCACTCTGAAACCCATGGATTTTTGTTTCGACCAGAAGGGTAGAATCTAGAACCTAAAAGCCGAGGGACGATACCCCACGCTGCAAAATGCTTTAGCTGATATGGATTTTTTTAAGGAAAGGGGAAGAAAGAGGGCGCCTCGATTCCGTTAGGCCTGTTAACCTGTAGCTTTTGGTTAAACAGATTTAAATTCAGATCTATTAGAACCATCTTTCCTGGGAAAACTAAATAATTATCATTTATTAAGGGGAGAAGACAGCCTTACCCACTTGACGCAGGGGCGTAGGCTGAGATACCTGAACACAAGGCTTTCTAGGGACCTTTATTGTTCGGTCTGTGACCACGCTGTTTATTTTCTTACTAGGCCACACAGACAATGTAAAACACACGTACTACATGAAAATATATGAAAGATTGTTCACCTTCTACGCCAACCACATAATCCGAAGTTGTTATTAATCCTATGTTACAGCGTTCTTGTTTTTGTCCACCGCTTCCTTGTAGTTCCGCGTCGCGTTTGAGTGCCACATGTCAAAGACCAATCAGAAGAAGAGGTGTCTCAGTGACTGACCAATAGGAGCGACTCTGTCTATGGGAGGCGGGACTTTACGCATAACACTGGGCTATTGTGTTTTAGATAGCCAATGTAGTTTCCATTGAATTCGTTTTGGAAAAACCTAATGATGGATTAGTTTATATAATATCACTTTGTTTTTTATTAAGTACCCTTTAGTTAACTACATTGTTACGCTTATTATCATTGGAACTGAAACAAAAACTTGCTGAGTAAAACCCATCGATTCCAAACCGTGGAAATTCGGATACAGTCTCTGGAATCTCACAGACCGATTAAAGTCCACAGTTCCATTGGCGCAACATCGGTACTAGCCCACCAATCAGAGACACAAACAAAACGCACTAACCAATCAAAAGTGACTAAACAATTCCTAGCAGCTCTGTGAGATTTTGGACACGTTAACGAAAACTCTAGGTGTGCGGGGTTCCATTTCAGCAGATCTCAATTTATGTGGGTTTTATCTTTTTATACAAAGCCGTTTTTGTTGTAGAAATATGGTTGCAGCTGGTGCTCAAGGGCTGCCTACGTGGGAGAGAAAAGCACGCATAATACTTTGCTTTTTAGGGTTAGTTTTGTCCATCTATGCTCTCCACGTCGAGCTGTCTCGGGAAAGTAATCCAGACTATAGAGCAATGTGTGATTTAGGGCAGTACGTGAGCTGCTCCAAAGTTTTTACTTCCAGGTAAATCAAATGTCGATGAAAAAAATTATGTATTTTTAATTTTTTTTGTTTTAGGCTATTCATTATATGCATATGCAGTTGATTTGCACAAAAACATACACACAGTCCAGCATAAAGTAATTAATCTAACGTAGAATTTATGTAGCTTTTTCAAATGTTCTAATGCATTTCTGTTCTATTTTCAGATGGGGACGTGGATTTGGGTTGGTCCAGATCTTTGTGGGTCAAGAGAGCCCTCTGAACCAGCCTAACAGTGTGCTTGGCGTGGTTTTCTACTCTTTACAGCTGGGACTGGGTTAGTCTCTCATTCTGCAAATTACAATTTAGTGGTCGAAGCAAAAACTGTGACTGCAGGCAACAAAGTGTTGTGACATATCCATACATTTCTAAATTTTAAATTTGTACCCTAATATGGTTTTTCTTTTGTTTTTTTTTCAGGTTTGTCATTATCTCAGAGAGCTGCAGTCTTCTTGGTCTTGGCCTCTTGGATGTCTGTGGCCGGGTCCCTCTATTTAGCGTTTATTCTAGTCTTTGTTCTCGGGGATTTCTGCATGGTTTGCGTGTCAACTTATGCTATAAACTTTGCATTGCTCTTCACTAATTTAAAGAGAAGAAGAGCACTGAATCAAATGAAGGAGAAGGCTGAATAAAGCAAATGACTTCTACAATGTCACCATATTCATTTAATTTTTACAGACAGACAATGACTGAAATTCAACAATATGGGACCCTATGTCACAATGTCTCTATTATTATTGTGAGAATACAGCTGTCAGTCTGTGAATATTAGTAACAGTGCTAAAAAGTTAAAGCATCGCCATATAACTTTCCGGAGGCGGCACATCAGCTTTTTATAGGCAAAGGAGAACAACATTGCAATAGCGACAAGCAGGTGGAGGCCCTCTGGGCCAAGGATCAAATACAAATCACCCAAAAAAGAAAAAAGGGTTTATTATTATTATTATTATTATTATTATTATTATTTGGTTTAAATGT
>KN485198.1:0-10498 GCA_000787095.1 Periophthalmodon schlosseri | reverse complement strand
TGGTATAAAGGTTCTGGGGGGAGCTATTAAATAACCATTTCAAATAGATTACCACTTTACAAAATCAAACTTTGAGTTGAGTTTTACCAGTAGATGGCGCCAAGCACAAAGTGTTATTTTATAGTCAGCTTCACTGACGTATACGCCCTCTCTAGCCTTAGTAATTAATTAAACGGTTTACATAAAACTTTTCAAAATTAGGTACTTTGATGCTTTGAGCAATGAAATAACTAAGTGTCCAAATTGGGTTGTAATTCATTCCTGCATTGCAGAGTACGGAAGAGTATTGCATTTATGAAAAATAAAAATGTATCTCAAGATAATTTTCTGTAATTAGGGTTAGTGTTAGATAATATAACTTTATCGACCAGGTGCACATGGCACATGATTCAGTTCAGTATGCGGGACAGCGTGCCTGCACGATTATGGGGTTGCCTGATTTACTGCACTTTTATCATCTCATTGGACTAAAGCACAGGATAATACTGGCTATTCTTGAAGATGGCTATAACATGAGCTTGTCAACTCTGCAAAGACCTCTTGGGGTGCGCTCACACTATCCCAATCGAACCGTGCCCAGGCACGGCACGTTTCGGACTTTGTCTCGGTTGGAGGAGGTGGGCCAAAGCTCGGCACAGTTGCTCAGTGTACGCACACGCACGAGTTTACTGTACAAGCCATGTCAGATGTGCTGATGTTAGTCATAAGTGGAAAACTGAATCAATTCCTCTCCAATACACACGCTTCTGAGCTTGCCTTGAATAAAGACTGTGGACAGAACACAGTCTTTGGCAGCCTCTTGTCTCATGTTGCCCTCGCCGCTCCACTCTAATGCCACCATTTAATGCAAAAGTTTCATATTTTAATGTGAACATATTTATCTCACATCCAGTGTACTGAATAGGGGCAAGTCACTGTAGGTCTAAGTGCACAATCTGTATAATCTGTAACTATGCGCATGGAAAAAGCCAAGTGCTTAGAACGTTGTTTTTGTTTGATGACAGGATAGGCTACATAATATCCCTACTCCTCTGACTTGTAAGCATAGGCCTATTGTAATAAGCTCCGGGCCTTAACTTACCTCACAGACTCTGGGTTGTTGAGCATGTCTGTGTGTACCTTACCCAATGGTTGGTGGCACGATTATAACATATAACGATTAAAGGGTGGACTGTGCGCACATCTGTTTTGATACAGCATTTTTATGTTTGGCACAGTTGGAGCACACCTGTGTACCTAGACACTCCAGTCACTCCAAGATGTTCCATAATTCTGCTTTACATTTTGGACTCCAGGGAAAAAGCTGGTCCCAAAATTGTTCGCTGTGCAGAACCTGAGCTGAGCTTTATAGCCACTGATTCTCCTACGTCTTCTTTCCTCATGCATGTGGATCCAAAACGAGCCATAGGCGTGGGACACACACAGCCTACACGAGTTTTAACATATGTTGCTCAACTCTGTTCCAGTAATTATTATCCCGGTGGGCGCTGTGGCTGGTTCGCTCCTTGGTGCGCTGCATTCAGATGTGCTGGGCACACGCACCTGCGGTGTCCCTGTGCCCGGCCCTCCGCCGGACAGAGCTGAACATATGCGTAAACCAAGCTGCTCCGCATATCAGAAATATGCTGTTGTACTAGAGCAAAATACGCACTATGGAGTCTCCGGGCACACAGGCGTGCTCCCAACTGTGCCACACAGCTACATGCTATCACAGCTTCTTTCCTTGTGCCACCAAAAGAGCACGCAAGGCTTCACCCACATGGAGATCCAAAACGAGCCATAGACTTGGGATACATCCGTGCGTGTTTTGCTGCGCTCAGCCGTAAAAGCGGCATGTTTTTGATGCGTGGGGTGGGAGCGCGGAGCGGCACCTGAACGCAGCGCGCCGAGGAGCGAAGCAGCCAAGGCATCTACATAGCCATTCGGACAGATGCCATGTCTGACCAAACCTCTCCATGCGGGTGAAGGCTTGCACGCTCTTACTGGTGGGATCGGAGTGTCCAGGCACAGAAGCGTGCGACAAACAGAAGAAATGTGGCTGGCTAATGTACATTTGTGCCGAAAGCTACCTGATTGATAAAGTTAAATTATCTCGTAATTACGAGAAACATAACCCGTAATTACAAGATAAATATGTATTTTTAATGAATTCCGTAGTAATGGGATAGATGTTAAAGTGTCATAGGAATATATAGCGGCGTAGAACTGCCGGTTCATACTTACAAAAATCTACAGTATAACTTTTTAACATGATACTATCTCAAAATTATGTGATACTTCTCAATATTGTGTGATAATATCACAAAATGATGTTAAAACGTGAAACAAAATTACCATCAAATTATGTGACATGTTAAACAAGGGACTATGGCATCAATGGAAGATCTATCCACTTAGGCACGTTTGTATGGTGAGATATAGGCTATAGGCTTTGACACTGTCGATCATGGGATCCTCTTACAGAGACTAGAGGACTGGGTGGGCCTCTCTGGTACGGCACTAAACTGGTTCCAGTCCTATCTAGAAAACAGGGAGTACTTTGTTGAAATTGGAAAATGTGTCTCAGATAAAATGGCGCTGACCTGTGGGATGCCCCAGGGGTCAGTCTTGGGACCCCGTTGTTCAATCTCTACATATATCCTACCACAACTATGCAGATGACACTCAGATCTATGTCTCACTGGCAGCAGGTGAATATGGACCAGTGGATTCACTCTGCCACTGCATCCAACAGATCGGTGTGTGGATGCAAAACAACTTTCTCCAGCTAAACTCAGACAAGACTGAAGTCATAGTCTTTGGCTCACAGAAAGAGAAAGTTTCAGCAGTCATCTCCAGTCTCTCTCTCTAAAACCTTCAAATCAGGCTAGAAATCTAGGGGTAATAATGGACTCAGACTTGAACTTTAACAGCCACATCAGACCACTAAGACCTGCAGCTTTTTATCATCTAAAAAACATTGTAAAAATCAAAGGTATACTTTCAAAACTAGACTTGGAGAGACTTATCCATGCATTTGACTCCAGTAGGTTATCCTACTGTAACGGGCTGCTCAGCAGCCTCTCCCAATGAGCGTTAAGACAGCTGCAGTACATCCAGAATGCTGCTGCTCAGGTCCTGACTAGAACACGGAAGTACAAGTACAAGTGCTTCCTGTTGCTCAGAGAATAGACTTTAAAACAGCTCTGCTTATGTACAAGTCTCTCCATGGCCTAGCAAGTACATCTCTGACATGTTAGTGCCATATGAACCATCTCGCACTCTGAGGACTTCCGGGACTGGCCTCCTGCTGGTGCCCAGAGTCAGTTTTATGCCACTTAAACCTGGAACAGTCTTCCTGAAGATGTGAGACAAGCCTCTACTTTGACAATGTTTAAATCCAGGCTCAAAATGGTTCTGTTTAGCTGTGCATATGATTGAAAGGTTTTTATTCTGCGCTCTTCTCTTTTAATGTTAAATAATCACAAATAATCATCCTAAAATTATGTTTTGATTTGTTGTATTGTGATTTTAATGTCTTTCTTATTGGTAAAGCACTTTGAATTACTTTGTGTACGAATTGTGACAATTCGTAAATAAACACAAATAAACTTGCCTTGCCTTGCCTAGTGCCTCTCCGAGTTGAGCTCGGAATTGGATATGAGAGACGGATGACTTGAATCACCCTCTTTACACACAGATTGTTGTACGTACCCATAGTCTACAGCTCTGCACACAACAAGAAGCAGCTCTGTCATTGACAAAAACCTACACCTTCAGGAAATATATCATACGTTTAACAGCACCTACTTTTTTTTCTTGGTAAATGGTCACATTTTTATATAGCACTCCACCTTCAAGGCACTTAAAGCGCTTTACATAAAGGAACCACTCACCCATTCACACACACATTCATACACCAGTGTACGCAGACACACTAGGGGCGTGGTGGGTTCAGTGTCTTGCCCAAGGACACAACGGCAGCATCTGTGGGAGCTGGAATCGCACCACCAACCTGTGGGTCAGTGGATCTGACCGCTCAACCAGTGATTTTTATGTCGAGAGCAGGATTCGAACTGCCAGCCTTTGAATCAGTGGACACTGAGCTCCTGTTCTTTATACAGGGGAACCCAATGAGAGCACTTGGACTCTTTCATAGGTATCCTGCTCAAAAAACAATAAAAACAAGTATATAAAGCATTAAAAACGGGGACGTGTGTGTGTGTGTGTGTGTGTGAGAAAAAGATTGTGGCACCAATACATCCAATTTTGCTTTTCCTTGAAGTGTATTCCATTTTTGTGAAGCAAAACAGCTAAAAGCCCTCTCTCCCATCTCAGTTTTGGTGCAGCTAGTCCTTAGCGTTATACATGTGGTATTAAATGTTCCTGTATCAATGATTAGCAAGCAGGTGAGATATTCTGGCAGTTTTTGAAGTAGTCTCTTAAATTTCAAACAGTGCTGTTCTCTTCCAGACAGTGATGGCCAACCCGCTTTTCCATAGAGAATACAGGGTTGGGTTTCAAATCCATCACCTGTAATAAAACGAAGGGCCGAGTCAAAGAGTGCTGTTACGGCCTCAGGCCTTAAGCTCTTACCCTTTTGTAGTATCTGTCCTATTGTGGCCGAGAGAGGCTTTTAAAATGATTAAAACCATCACCAATTAAAAACCCAGCAACGCCACCTGGAGTTAAAGAGTCTAGGACTTGAATTTAAAACCACAAGTAAAACCCAGGGGTGAGCAGTGCATTAAAAGCCAAGAGAATAAAAATGTTAAAATTTATTACAGAAAACGGTTAAAAGTCACAATAAAATAAATGTAAAAAATAAATAATAAAATAAATACATTAAAAAAAAAAAAAAAGCTAGAATGGTCACGGCTAAAATGCTGAAAGTCCATAAAACCAGGATTTGGCAGAAGTGGTTCGTGCAGATCCCAGCTCACTCCTGGCTCCTCCAGGCGACACCGCTGTGCTGATTCTGTGGGGCACAGAACAACTGCCAGTGGGGAGTACAAATGGCGCTCTACATAACCCACACCCGACTCACCGCGCTGGATGGCTGTTGAGAGCCGTCCAGTAGTAGCAGTATGCGCCCGTAGTAAAAATCGTTCTTTCCTCCGGTCCCTCGTCTCCTCCAACCGCTGCGCTGTGTCGCTCCTGCAAGGGGAGGAGGATTGCCAGTGGGGTGGAAAGATTGTGACTAGGTTACCAAGAGGAGGAGAACTGCCAGTGGGGTGGAAAGATTGTGAGCTAGGTTACCCACCCCGTGTGCCGCCACTCACTGGGTCTGGGCGGCTCTCGAACAGCCTCTCAGTTAACTTGATCACGCCTTAGTGAGTGTTTGGCCGCCACTAGCTCCGGCGTCCCCGTCTCTGTCTGCACCTCTCCACATCCGTGCCTCTGCCCCGATTGTGCACTCCGTCTGCTCCGGACCACTCTGATGCCGTCTCGCCGTGTCCCATCCCGTACCCCCTTCCTGCCGTGACCCCGTGTTTTTTTTTTTCCATGTCCTTTTTTTTGTCTGCCTCTCTGGTCCATTTATCAGTCCCTCATTGATCTCTGCGCCTGCTATTAATTGCAGACAGGTGCGTACAGCAAAGGTCCTTTGCTCTGCGTTAGGTAATGGGTAGGGCCTGCGCTCAAACTCACCGTCCAACCAAACAACAAAACAGCTCAAAGTCAAAACATGCACGGCAATCAAAATGATAACTACAACTCATGAAAACTATGCAAATCAACTATACAAAACAAATGCCAACCAACTAAATAGGCCATATTCCCACACTATGTTTTGTGTTTGATTGAATCTATCCCCTTTACCCATGGAATCCTGGCTGTGTGAGCCCTCACTGTGGATTGGAGGACTGTTTTCCCACCTGGCTGATCCTGTCTCTCACCTGCAGCTGCCTCCTCCATTTAAGGAGATTCTACACAACTGTTCGGGGCTGTTGCCATCTGTGGCCAGTATAGCCTTGTTTCCATAGAGCCGGTACACCCCTGTGGCCTTGACCAAAATGACCAAAATGTAGCTAGGATTACGAGAAATGACAACTGTTGTATGGGAAACAGAACTTTCTGTACCTTTGGAAGAAAGTAAGCAATGTATTATATTTGTATATTGTTCACAGAGGCTTAAGCCATTTTGTCGCTGTATCTCATTTCTCGCTGTGTCTAACTTTGTATGTTTGAGACACTAGTTTAGCTATGTTTTTGTGTCTCTTGTTGTTTTGTCACTCGGTTCTTTTTCTAATGTTCGGTGTTTCACTATGGGAATTTTCCTGGGTGTGACCATCCATGTTAGCTCCAATGGCACCACGTCTGTCTCTGACAGACAGGTTGACTGTATCTTGGGCTCCGCCCCCTCTCCTGATACAGTCAGCCTATTCCTAATGCAATCATTCTTGCTTTCTTCCCGCGTGAAAGCCACAACAACAAGCTAACCTGCCCTAACGATTGTTAGGGCAGGGACCGCATCAAGGCAAGCTGCTCTTTTTCTGTCATTTGTGCAACAGGTTGGTCGGCATTTGGTTGCTGACCACCCTGGCACTTTGTATTTAGCTTTAATAGTTAACATTAATAAGTTAGCCAGTGTTTTACTCGGGCTATCGTGTTAAGGTGGGCCTTACCAGAGCGGTTAACATTAATTTGTTGACTAATTCAGCGGCAGTGTGTGGTTCTGCTAACATGTCACGGCAAGCAGAATCCTCCAGGACCAAACAGCTCGACCTAAACCTGAAGCTTTGGTTCTCACGGTTGTGTCGCGAATTGTAGCTAGACTAGCGCTGCATTCACTCTGGTTCTTCTCTCTGTCTCAGTCTCATTATGTCGGCTCCCACCCCCACCAAAGGGTCGGATCTGAAGTCCAAGGAGGCTCCGTCTCGCCTGTGCCTCGCGTCATGTGGGGCCGTCGTATCGGGCAAGGACCCTCACCCGATAGACCTGAAAGAGGCCTATGGCTTAACCACTCAGGTCTGACCGATACGCAGAAGGCAGAGGTCATGGACGCAGCCTATGACCTCACCAAAGGTCTGTTCGGGCAGCTCTGGAAAAGATGAAGGAAACTAGCACCCTCCGTAAACAAGAGGGTGAAGCCTTCAACTTATGTCTGCCTCGCAGTCAGCCTTCTTGTCCAGTACAAGCCCTGAGAATAGACCCCACTGGTCCAACAGGCCCCGAGGCCCCAACAGGCCCCGAGGTGTTCAGAGCAGGCACTGGGCCACAGAAGAAGCAGCGGTCAGGCAATCCCAAACCATGGGGCAAACCCTCCTATGCTGCAGCAGCGGCAAAGACAACTGCTCCTCAAACCCCGGGGAGGGAAAGAAGAAGTAGCAGCCCAGTGAAACCCAGTGAAAGGACACAACCTAGCAGTTGTGTCCTTTCACTGTCCCCCTCCTCTAAAAAGACAGGAAAATGGAGTTGAGCCACGACTCCAGTTCAGAGGCCCTGGTCAGTTTGCCTGGCACGCTCTCTCGTTCTCTCTCCCCTCACATGATGCAGGGGATGAGCCAGGGGTCACACAGTCACAAAGCATGCTTTTCCAGAATGAAGTTTTCACACTTGCATCCAGGCCACAGGCTAAGGGTGAGCTGTATTTCACAAAAAATAATTAAAGGCAGTTGCCAGTGATGGCAACTTATTCTGATCCTGCTGGCTTCACTACGGGCCAGTGGGATCAGAATATTCTCCTACATAGACAATTATCTGGTGTGCTCCGACTCACAGGAACATGCAGTGAGAGACACTATGACAGTGCTCAATCATCTCACTGCCCTGGGTTTCAGTATAAACCGCGCTAAGAGCCGGCTGGAACCCAAACAACACACAGAATATCTGGGTTTAAGCATAAACTCCATCTCACATCGTGTGACTCTCACAGCAGAGAGAATGCTCTCTCTCGCTCGCTGCCTCGCACTATTTTATAAGGGTGCGACTGTCACGTTCAGGACGTGCTTTTGCCTTGCTGGTCTCATGGCATCAGTAATTTCTGTTGTTCATCTGGACCTATTAATGATGAGAGGTTTCCAGTGCTGGATCGCAGCGCTACACTTGTACCCCAGATGAAATCTTCATCGCAAGGTGAAGGTGGATTTACGCTGTGTTATGGCGCTCTGATGATAACGGACGCCTCCTTGTCGGGGAGGGGGGCCATCCTGTCCGGCAGGACAGTGAATGGTACCTGGGCCCCACATTTGACCCAAATGCACATCATTGTGTTAGAACTTTGGGCTGTGTTTCTTGCGTTGAAACACTTCCTACATTTTCTCTGGGGTCAACACGTATTGGTGATAATAGACAATGCAATTGTGGTTGCATACATCAATCACCAGGGGGGCACCCGCTCACTGCGGCTGCACAGATTGGCGGAGATGAAAATTATGTGGAGCAGCACCAGGCTCCTGTCTCTCTGAGCGACGCATGTTCCAGGTGTCCTCAACAAAGGAGCTGAGCTGTTGTCACGAGGGAACCCCTGTACGGGGAGTGGGTTCTCCACCCTCAGGTGATGGATCAGCTATGGCTATGGCTATCTTCACCTCGCAGCAAAACGCAAAGTGCCCGCTTTTTTCTCCTTGCGAGGTGGTTGCCCCACGATGGCGGAGATAATGCAGCTTCTCTGGGGAGAGCCTTGGCCTCTCCCAGTGAGGAGGCACCTCTTGTCTCAGGTGGGCAGGAAAATTTACCGTCCCCACCTGGACCGATCCCCACTCTGGCCCTGGCCCGTGAGAGGTGGAATTTAAACACTGCTGGTTTCCCTGCACACGTTATTGACACTATTCACTGTGCTAGGGCTTCCACTCATTTGGAGGCTGTTTCTTTGAAACATGTGGCCTTAAAGACGGTTTTGCTTCTTGCTTTGACGTTTGCAAAGTGTGTAAGTGAACTACAAGCCTTGTCGGTTAGTCCGACATGTTTGCAGTTTGCCTCTTGGTTGACCAAGGTGCGCTTGCGCCCCAATCCAGCCTTTGTGCCAAAGGTGGATACGGCCTATAGCTGTTCTACTTTAGAACTTGCGCCCTTTCATCTTCTTTCTCACTGGACTGTTGAAGCCATCTCCTTGACTTACACTTGCAAGGGTATGGAACCTCCACAGGGGTAGAGGGCACACTCCACTAGGGGTGTAGCTACATCATGGGCCCTGTTCAGAGGTGTATCCATTCAGGATATATGCGCTGCGGCCAGTTGGGCATCGCTGCATACCTTTGTGCAGTTCTATAGACTGGATGTCTCTGGCACTTCTTTGGCACAGGCAGTCTTAGAACCGAGGCTGTCTGGCTCCGTTTAAGGTCACTGTCTGGCAGATACAGATCTGTGGATGGTCACACCCAGGGCGATTCCCATAGTGAAACTCCTCACTGTTATCAAAGAATTGGGGTTACATTAAGTAACCTTGAGTTCTGTTTGTAGGTTTATTGACTTGTGTTTATTTTGGGACACTCGTAGTTTGACACTGTGTTATGTGTCCCTTATTTTGTCACTCGTTTTTAGTAGGCCTACTCAACTAGTTTTTTGAGACACTAAACTTGTTATGTTGAACCTGTTACTTTTGGTTTCTTAGTTTAGATCATTTTGTTTATACATTTGCATAAATATTTTAGACCACTTTTGTTACTTTACCTTTTTCAATCCTTACAACTTTATTTATACCATTTTAACATGTTTTTTTCACTTCCCTAATCCTGGCAGAGCTGGGTCATAACAGTGGATGCAATGGTTTCAAAGCAGAAGCCAAAGTCTGCATGTACACTATATCGCCACAATCTAGTACAGAAAGAAAGGTTGTTTGAACAATTTATTTTCTGTAATTTAATGGGATACAATATTTGTTTCTATTATAAAATGACAGTTTTAATTTTAGGCTGTTACATAATTCCGAGATATGTTTTTTGAAGGATAACTTTTTGTCAAGTCAAAACCCAAGATACTTATAGGTGGTGACTTTCAATTGATGTACCATTTAGTGTGTAAAGATGTGTAGCTTGTACATTACTTAAAGTAGTGGATAAAGGCTGTGGACTGATGGCTCACTCGGGACAACAAATTAACTTTTGTTCGCTTGGACATAACATTTAACAATAAAACCTGTCTCACTTTCCCTAAAAACACTAGGCATTCTATAGAATATGCCTGGATTATCAACTTTGCCTGTGACATATACAAATTATACATTAGAATTGCAAATAAAAATTTTTATGGTATGTCTATATCTATGAAGATAACTGATGAAGGTGTGACTCAACTTCCTTGTGAATGATGCATGCGTCACATATGTCGAAACAATCACACAAATATGCTCCAGGCACAAACAGCATTGTCTGTTGTTGTAACTTTGACCATGTTACATAATAGCTGTCACCAATGTGTCACTCCATGATTGAACACAGAAGCTGTCAATCTGAGCATTTTTAATCTTTGTAATATTATTATATTATTATACTATTTCAGTACTAGTGCAGATATCATTAGAGTAAGTTACTGACCTGAAACTAAGACACAAACACACACATATGTATATATATATATA
>KN485197.1:60731-80094 GCA_000787095.1 Periophthalmodon schlosseri | reverse complement strand
CGACACAGACAAACATTTGGGCTCTGAAGGGCAGCTCACAAAGTTCTCATAGTTGTGATGGTTCGGTAAGATATAATAGGCCGACTGGATATTGAACAAACTGCGAAAGACTGTCCAGTTTAAAAGGTACACTGTGGAACTTTTCGGTTGAAGGCTTCGCCCACCTGATTCTCTCCATGGAGACGAGTTACTGCTTTGCCTGGTTTGTTCCACAGAATGAAATTAAACCTTTCAAGTTATAGGCGTCACCAGGTCAAGTTAGAGATCAGATCTGTGGAGAGGCGAACCCGCTAAGACTGTGTGCTTTTCGAGGTATTTTTGAGCAATAAACACCTGTAGTTGAACAAATGCCAGACGGATAAGGTGAATGGCATACTGTGGAACATGCCAGGCAAACCGTTAACATCTCCATGGAGACAAGTAGAAAACTTACATAGTGCACCTTTAAATATGTGGATGTAGTGAAAGTATGTGGCATAGTCCTACATTAAAACTACTTAAATTAGTCTTAACAAAACTGTGACTTTTAGATTGACAAGAGAGGAAATGAACAGCTATTACATATTACAGGGAGAGCCACCCCTAAAAAATGTATAAAACTATGGTTGTCAGAAAAATATATATACCCAGATATGAATCGCTAGTAATACTGGTTTCAAAACTAGATACTCATTTGAACGAGTATCGATACTAAGAAAATAAGTTCACATAAATGGGAACACATGGGAACGCAACACAATTTTTCCTGCAGTTTTAAAAAGTCTTGATCTATATATGACAAAACCACAATAACACAAAACAACAGATATAGATTATAAAGCCTATTCCTTAGTATTGAAATTGAGTTTGAAATGAAAGCATTTTGATAACACCGAAATGCTGAAATGCAGGTATTTTGGCATGGTCTGTGGTGCATATCTCTGTATTTTCTCGGCCTATCCACATGAAACAATTGCATTTAAAAGGGGTAATACTTTCTTACACATGATGGAATGCTTTCACTATAACCCGTTTTAAAATTCAAAGCAAGTCATGTACTCTTCCCCATTACTAGTCTGTTCACATTGTGAGATCACATCCCTTACCTCCTGCAGAAAAAAGATGAGCACTTCACTAAGTACCTATAAGACATTTTATACAGATCGGATCAGAACCAAAATACTAGTAGGCCTGAATGATTTTGAAAAACATCTCATTGTGATTTTAATCAGGATAATCTGTTGTTTGCTAAGGAAATTATGTTAGCTAAATAACTGCTGTCCTTGCCATTTGCTAATTGCAATTTCGACCCCATGTTAAGTCAAATCACTATTTCACCTTTTGTCTTTCTCATAGATATATTTTGTATTTACTAAACTTTCACTTGTACATATAATACCAGTCAAAAGTTTGGACACATCCTCTCATTCAAAGTTTTTTTTTCATTTATTTTTTTTATTTTTACTTCTTTCTACTTTTTACATACATATGGAAGACATTAAATTTTTTTTATTTTTACTTCTTTCTACTTTTTAGATACATATGGAAGACATTAAATATATGAATCAAAATATATGGAATTATGTAGTAAAGATAACTCTACTAAATATTTTTCAACAAAGTAAATGGTGACAACTTTGAGGATTTGAATATAAAATATATATTAAAAAAATTGTTGTTTAACTTTTTTTTCTTTGCTACATAATTCCATATATCTTACTTTATATATTTGATGTATTCTGTGTGTATATAACATGTAGAAAGTAGTAAAAATAAAGGAAAAAAATGGAATGAGAGGGTGTGTCCAAACTTTTGACTGGTAGTGTATATAATTGTATAGTTGTGCCTTATTTGACCCCAGTCTCTTGCTATTTTTGGTACTTATTTTGAATTTATTCTAACCATTTGTTATTATATTATATTGTAATGTGCGCGCTACTGTGTCCACATAATTTCCCTTGTGACCAGTAAAGTTTGCCTAAGCCTATTTAATTGCGATACATCTTGCAGCTCCAACTCCCTCTAAGACATTTTACACTATTAGATCAGAATAAAAATTATAAATAATATGTTTTTTTGTTTGTTTTCTTACCGCCCGTTCCTGGAGAGGGCGAACTCCACTCCTTGGCATTGGAAAGGCATAAGGCGCTGTAGGAGCTTGAGCGGGAGCCCTGACAGTTGCGGCGACCATCTTGTTTCACAGCGAGAGGTCTCCGAGCCATTATCATCCATTTCCATTAGCAAGTCCTCATCCGCCGCTCGGTCAGGCAGCTTCTGTATAGATTAGACAGAAAAGTACACAATTAAAAGAACATTACAAGAACAAAGTGCCAATGCATTTTTGTGTAGACTCTTTATGGAAATTGTCCTTTGGCGTTTAACACATCCTTCAACCAGTAACCCAGGAAGTAGTGCTGTCACGGTGCTGACATTTTAATTTCAATACTAAGGAAAGATTCAATACCAATTTCGATACCACAATAATACTTTAAAACATTTTTTTTAGATACTATACTGTAATTTCCATCACAAAATATTAGTAGTTTGTTTAAAGGTACAGTATGTAACTTTCTGGAGGTTGCTCGTCACCTGCATGATACCATGGAAACACTGTCCATGGAGACAGATACATTTTATGCAATAGTGTGGAATATTACAGCCAGAGGAACAACTTTTTCATGGCCCTCCTCCCACTCAGAGTAAGGATGAAATTTACACAATCAAACTGAAACAAAAGCTTTTATTTTAGTTTATTTTTTGGCTAAAAAGTTGCATAATGTGCCGTTAATATTATAACATGGTCATTACTAGTTCTGTTATAGATCAAGACCAGGTGAAGCCCAATTTTGTCCTATATACGTAATGTTTTCAAATTAGTATCTAGATTTGATACTAGTTATAGTACTGAATAGTATAATTCAACTTCTTGCTACTGATGAAGATTAATCACTATTGAATCAAAATCGCAATTTGAATGAATGTTATCAGCAAATCGCAATAAATGCCATCACTCTTGTGTTATGCTGCATAAAAACGGCTAACAGTAGTTTAGATCTGTACAAACACGTTCTGAAATGTGATTCTTGTATTAGTTTGTCAGCTCATATTTCAGTCTTTTTGCTATTTCTTCTGGACGTGTTTAAAATGTGAACTTTGAACACATTTCTATTATTAAAACATAAATCACAAATCGTGCAGCCCTCCTTCTTGCCTTAGTGCTATGTCAGTTACTCAGTCAGATATTGTTAAAAAATGCACAATATTTCTAAGCCATCAAAAACATATAAACCACTACATTTTGAAGCGTACTTTTGTCAGTATTTTAATGTGACTGACTTAAAACAGGCCGGTTAACAATAGATTTTTCTTTGGAGATTTTGCACTGAGCATTACAGCCCAATGGAGAGGCCTAATGGAACACGTTGGATTTTAATGTTATCAGCAACACCTGCACCTGTTTGGGACTATAGCAAATGTACGCCTGCCCAAAGCACACTGCAGTTCCACTTTGATTGGCCAGAGCAATCTAGTGCCACAAAATATCAAGAGGATGCGTGTTTTTAGTCTTTTAACGCATTTTATTGTAGTGTTGAACATTTTAACAGCATAATAATGAGTTATATTATTCTTAGAGATAGAGGTGTGCTACAGTTGTGAAACAGCCAGTGGTAGAATGTAACAAAGTAAAAGTAGTCAAGTACTGTAGTTAAATAAGTACACATTTTAGGTATCTGTATGTTACTTAAGTAGATTTTAAAGTGGATAATTTTTACTTTTATTTCACTACATGAACTACAGAGAGCAGGTATCTGCACTTTCTACTCCACTATATTTTTGACTGGACTGAAAAAGTTATTATTATTGTTTGAGATCTGCTGAAAAGCCTGAGGGGTTTATTTTTAACACATTAATAATTTGAGCAAACAAAAATACACAAATAAAAAAATAGAAAAAAAGATTGATTCAGTTGTTTCTGTTGAACAAAATTCAGCACAAATCTTTATCAAAATCACTACATTTGAAGCCTTATAAGACCTCAAAATATGAAATACGTTTTCTTTTTACTCTTTCAGTATATTTTTAAACAGGTACTTTAATACTTTCAGTTAAGCAGTTTTTTATGTTATACTTTTCTTGTTTTTTGGGGGTTTTTTTGTTTAGGTTTTTTTTGCTCCAGTAGGTCTATCTGTACTTTTACTTAAGTAACAAAATCGAGTACTTCTTCCACCACTGGAAACAGCAGATCATGAACTGAGAATGAAACAGTTACAGCATACATTGAATATAATAGCTTTCCTAAATAGCTTTCCTAAACGTAATGATCACACCATATAGCCCTACAGTAAAATATAATTTACTAGTTGCATGTTCACAGCACTAAATCCTCTCGTTAGCTTAGTAACTTCTTGCAGATCACCAAAATGTTCACTTCTGTTAAAAAGCTTAGCTAGAAACACAAGCTAACTTCACGTGCGTAATGGAACGTTAAATCCATCTAACATAAATAACATCATAACTTTCGTACAGATCAGTCAGAGATCTGTCTTAATTAAAATCACAAACATACCTGTCAAAATCACAACAAACTCCGCTCCTCTGCTTTTCCCGGTAGATTTCTTTACATCACATCCGGGGACAGATCAGTTCTCAGCGGACAAAAAGACTTCTCCAAACTCCGTTAAGTTTATAATAGCTGTAAATAGCGTTTCTTTACCCGTACGCACGCAAATAATGTGCAAATGCTAACATAACAAGAACCACGTGGAGCAGTTGCTACGCTAAAATCCTGGGCTGATGAGACGTCTTGTTTGAGCTCGTACGTGCCGTGCGTAACTCCTTTTACGTTGGCTCCGCTGCCGCCTCCTTCTCTCCGCGGACACAAGCTACAGCTCCTGATCGGTACCAGCTCTGTGCAAAGCGGTAAGACAACACGAGAAAATGCAATATCATAACTGTGTGCTCCTGATGTGTTACCTTATATATTACCTGTTTAATCCGACCCGTAATGCTAACGTGTTAGCAATAAACACGTCCATGCTAATAGTGCGTGACAGCCGTGGCACCGGTGTGTGGATATAGCAGCTCTATGCGCAGGTAACGATGGTTAGCTTAGCCTCATCCAGAAACACACAAAACCAGCTCACTATCCCAACCATTTCTGTATAAATGCAAGCTTCACGACATCTTATAATGGATGATTTCTATGCAGTCAGACCTGGCTATAACTGCAGCGATCTATATGAAATAATCCGTCATAATTTAATAACTTTTTAGGCCTGGTTTATCCATGTTTACGAATAGATTATTATATTATTGTAACCCTTGATCTTTCCACACCGTAATGCTTTTATCATGATTATTTCAACTGATCTAAAGCTTGCAAAAATGTCCTCTTTTTGGATTCCTAAATATCTGAAATGAAATGTAGAATGGATTTGAATAATGGTTAATAATAGGCTTAGGATGACCAGACGACCCCATTCACTTGGGACAGTCCCAGTTGTGAGCCCTGTGTCCCCTGTCCCAGCAGATTTATCCAAAACCACTGATTTGTCCCAGTTTTATACAAGAAATGTGTCAGATGTCTCTACTTTTGACCAATCTGATCCCTGCCAACACTAAAGAGGGAACTATATTGTCATTTGTTTAGCTAAAATACAGAAAAATGTGCTTAAAATTTACCATAAGGCCAAAAAATGCACCCACAGAAGTCCCTCAGATCATATACTGACCTACAAGTGAGTTGAGAATGGACAATGATACAGTTTTATTTATACCAATCATCCCAACCCAGGTGTGTCCTAGTTTTTACTATTGAAACCTGGTCACACTGGTTACATTCTGGTTTATTACACTGTAATAGCTGTATTGAATCTGTTTGCAATAGTCATTTAGGCCTGTCACTACACTCATTTATCGCAGTATTTCTCTGTAGTGATATATCATACTTCAAAATTTGTTATCGTGACAGGCCTAATCATTCTCATAGTCATATTTTCAGTATTGTTCAAATCCATTGGTTGACTTAAGCGTTCACTTGGCAAAGAGTAGCGCATACAGTAGTGTAATAATTTATATGATCCTAAAGCATTTAATAGAGCAGTCCCTGAGAAGCCATTCAAGTTAATCAATTGTTTTGGAATGGACCCCAGTGAATATCGATCAGGATTTTTGCTTACATTGTCTTTCCCCAGATTCTGTGTCTTGGATGAACTCGGCGGTCCACAAATTGCAATATAACTTTTCAATAACAGTGGAATTCCTTTACAAGCCATAGAAAGACATCTTTGTTTTGTTATATGGTATTGTATAACATGATCTTACAACAGTGGAACTAACGGCCTACTCTAATTGTCCATGCTAATGAGAAATATATTGCCTTGTAAGTAGATAAAGTTGCCACTAGTGATCCGGAGTATATGATGATCGCTTGTTTTTGTACCGGTGCAGCGCTGGTGGGCGGAGAGTCAATTTTGCCTTTCTCTCCCTTCTGCTGATGTCTTAATAGCTACGGGGTACTTGCGTTTACTTGCAGTGTCCATATACTAGTGTTGTCACGAAACTAAAATTTCAAACTTGATTTTTAATACTAAGGGATAGACTTGATACTCAAGACCGATTCTGATACCCTGATGATGATAAAAAAAAAAACAGTCTTTATTTAGACAGTAGAATGTGATTTTCAACATTAAATGGTAGTACTTTCTTTTATGTTCCCATGTGGCCTTATATCTGTGCGATCCCTCAGTCGTCCAGGTAGGTTCCATAGTGGTCCATGGGTGTATACTTGCCTATGTGGTTTTATACTTGTTCTGATACAGCTCAAGATCATTCTAAAGCTATTCAGGTTTATTTCTGTCCTGTGAATGTGATTTTTTTTTTTATTTGTATTTTTTTTTTAGTATTGATACCTGCTCATATGAATATCTACTTTCGAAACTACTTTTAGTATCAGTTAGTATCTGATTCGATACTTTTGACAACCCTACTTGCATTGTCCACATACATCTACAGTGCTGGTAAAGGTGCGGCTTGGTATTTTTAACACAACCTATCACTTGCTGTATCCACATGTCAATATTTGCGTGCCAGTATTGTATCGCCTGTTGACAACTCATTACATTAGGTTATAGGTCTGTTTTCATAGTTGACGACTTTATATTAGATATCGAGGTTGTAATCGCTTTGGTCCTAAGACGCAGCTCTCAACGACTAAATAATTAATGGGGCATCTAGGGAGGGGTCGCTGGGAAAGAAAAATCCTCTTTCGCTCATATTTGGTCCTGCTTGCTCATTAAATAATTCAATCGTCTATCCATAAATTGTTTGCTCAATCTTCGACCTTTTCCCTGGGATTAAGAATGTGCAATAATAATAATTCTTCAGAGACAAGGCATAACGGATGGTACAATTATAAGGGGGGATCGGATCGGGCGGCTTGTCGCAGCCTGGAGCCGGTTGCTTGGTGACAGCAGGAACTTTGCCGCCCACCGTGTTTGCAGTTGGGAGTGAGTGAAAGGACGAAAACAATCACATTATAGGAGTCTAGACGCAGGGCTATGCATAGACTGGACAGCCTGTCACTCAACTGCCCACCAGATCCTTGCTTTAAAGGTGCTTTTCTGGTAGGGGGTCCGCTACCTGCCCGTCAGCTGAGATGTTAGTGCTTTGCGGACGATGTTCCCCAGTATGGCGTTATACTTAGCCTTCTTGTATTTATTCGTTTACAAGAACATTAACAGTACTGAAATATCAACTGATGAGAACTTGTTTAGGAAGATGACTATTTGCTGTTTCTCCGATCCGCATTGTTTAAAGGTGCGCTATGTAACATTTCTGGTAGGGGGCCTGCCACCTGCTCGACTGCATGGAGGTGTTGCTTTGGAATGTTTTAAGTGCTCAAAAATGCCTTGGAAAACATGCATGATTACTGCGAACGTGCTCACTTCTCCATAGAGCTGACCTGTAACTTGTCTGGTGACATCATCAAGCCATACTGTAAAATCACATAGTGCACCTTTTTAAATAGACCCGATCTGATACTGGAATCGGTATCGGCCGATGCTGTCGCTGCTAACGCTGAAACTAACACCCAGAGCAGCTTAAACACAAACTGAGGAGACTCTAAAGCAGCTGAAACATTATTAATGGCAGAGATAGTATATATATATTTTTTTTACCTATGTATTTACCCTTTTGCAATGTGCAATTCAAAAATAATTAATAATTTCTTATCAGCTGCTTGGGTCTTTTTTAATGGAGAGGTCTACAGCCAGTCCTCTCTCAGATGTTCAGGAAATTGATATTGAAAGACATTTTTTTACTTTTTATTCACATTAAATAAAATCAAATGGAATCAAATAGATCATGATTAATCAATATAAGGGAAGAAAAGTCTCATCCAGCCCTGCTTTAAAATCCCAGAGCTTCATGGCCCACAAGGTGACACCAGTGAAGTACAAGAGTCAGTTTAGCATAACATTGGCCATTTCACCCAAATGTAAGCGCGCCTCTTCTTCTTTCCCCTTTTTATATTTGCTAGCGTGCGTTTTCAGGTAGCATTAGCAGTAGTCCGTGGGCTTAGCATTAGCCTGTGAGTGGAGATGGTGCCAGCTCTTAACGGGCCGCTCGCCCAGTAAACAGCCTGCGCTCTCAGCGGCCAGTGGCTCCCATCAGCGCTCCACCTGCTCCTCAAGCACCTAGCTGGCTCTCTCTCTCTCTACCCCTCCCTCCTCTCAACTATTTATTTATTTATTTATTTATTTTTGAATTTTTCACCCCAAAGGACAGTTGAGAAAAAGGTAATTTGCATAATGCTGAAATGCTGAAATTCTTGTATTAGTTTCAGTTCATATTTCAGTCTTTTCTCAAATGTTAATCCTCCTGGAGTTGCTTATAATGCTAGCACTACTACTTTTTAAACAATGCATTGCAAATCCTATCACAATACTTGTCTGAAAAATTGCAAGGTTTCTGCCAAAATTCTAGTGTTGCATACCTGTAAGTGTTTGGACTTCAGTGAGTCTGCTGTGTTTCCATTTAGAGATTGTTGTCCCTTCTGTCTTCTGGCTCAGCTGCAAAAATATCCTAGATTAAAGGACATAGTTAAAGGTAGGTGTTGGTTAAGATTACATAGCATGGAAATTTACCTCAACTTCAGAGATCAGTGAATTCTTGGACATTCTCAAGGTGCTATGGTAAAATTTAATATCCACAGTACAAGTCTCATTAGATCAAAATGATTAGTTCACATTAAGTATTGTTACTTCCAATTCGATTTCGATACTAAGGAATTCACTCAATACTCGATACTGATTACAAAATCACAATGAAGATAAAAAAAAATGCTCCTTTGTTAGTAATAGAATGTAATTTTCATATACAAAATAATAGTACTTTCTTTATCTTGGCATGAGGTCTTGTATTTGTTCAGATAAATCTCAAAATGACATTAAAACTATTCAGGAAAGCTCAAATTGTGTTGCCTGCAAATCCAGACTGATCTCTCTGTATTTTTTATACAGATTGATATTAGTCTGGTCTCCTCCGTTGCGTCTCAAGCCCGGTCAAACCCGATCGTCCAATCAGATCTGTTTTTTTCAGTGACACGTGAACCGAAGGAGCTCATTGGTCACATATGATTTACAAATAAATCAAATGTATCTCACCTCAGATTAACAGAGTTTACTGCTTCGCCCATTGATTCTGCAGAAATCCGTGATGCTTTTCAGTCCCTTGTGATATTTTTTTCCTTTATTATTTCTGATATGGACCGACCATGAATGTCCTTGATTGGCTAATTCACCTGTCAATTAATCTGTGACCAGACTCACATCTTTGTAAGATATTGAAGAAGTGTATATTCTGGATCCCATACTTGTGATCGATACTTGCTCAAATGAGTATCTAGTTTTGATATTAGTTTTAGTATCAGTTAGTATCTGATTTTCGATACTTTTAATACATTCGTTGTCACAATTGCAAAATATTATAGTCTTAAATCCCGTAATGGTCCGATACTTCCGATGCACCTCTGCCATTCACTTCCATATCCCACTGCGTTTCCAGTCCATCTCTTCCATGTCCCTGGCTGCCCTCCTCCCTCTCTCCCCCCTCCCTTCTTCCTTCTCTCCCTCCCTCTCTCCCCCCATCCTAGACCCGAGAGGAGCTAATGAAGAGTGCCATTTAGGTGTTGACTTTAGTCGCACCCGCACCGTAGCCTATCTATACTGTACTATACCGCCGCCGCTCGGACTCCGACTTTTGCCGCTCCGTGATTGGCCGATAAGACTATGACATCACTCAGGGGCCAGCTGTTGATTCGGCGCTGTCTCCAAGGCTGGATTTGCTATGATGGCTTATGGCAGGTAGACTCTCTCCCTCCTCCCCTTTCGCTCTCTCTCCTCCCTCCCCTTCTCTCTCTCTCCTCCTTCTCTCTATCCTTTTCCACACTGCCGCTCGCCCATGTCTTCCACTCTTCGCATGCGTTTGAGCTGAGCAAACAGGAGGCAGCGGACCGGCTAACCCCTCTCCTCTTGTACAATGGACACTAAACGCTCCCGTAGCACAAGGCATGGCGGCTGGTTCACACAAAGTGGTAGGTAGCCAAAATTTAATTACAATCTTTCATAATTATTTCTGTCTCCATGTGCTGTTTGACCATACTTTCCTATTATATTGAAGGTGGAGCGCTATTGTAATCTAATGGGATGCCTTGGCGCGTTAAATTAACCGTAACATCACGATTGGTGGTCTGCAAGAGCCGTGTCTTAGCAATTTTAGCACAGCCAGATCTGCTCTAATCTCATTCTTTGCTACTTACTATTGCTTTTCATTATAATTAACCAAGATGCGCTCGTTAAAAGCGTTGTCGGCGTTGTGTCGTTCCCATGCGTGGTTCCTCTCCCCTGGTTTGAAGTGCAGGTGCTGTGTGCATAATGGACTTTTAATGACTTCGGAAGTTTTTCTCAAAAGGCGGTTGTCGATTAAGCTAAAACCGCTGGAGTTGCATGTTTTAAAATGGGTGTTTGTTGGTTCTTTAACTGCCTACAGCCGTGTGCTTGAGGATAGAGATAGACAGAGAGCAGATGACCTACGCGCACCTTTCTAGATTTCATTTATTCATCCGGGGCGTGCTGCGTTCGCCGAGACCCCCAAGGCAAAGACAATTAGCAGCTCATTTGTCCTCGTTTATGTGCGTTTTCACCTAATTCAATCGGGCACTTCTTTAAACCAACCAACCACTTCAAAATTCAAAGCGATATCATTTCATAGCCTTTCACTCTAATCGCGTCTGCTTCAATTATACAGCTCCCTCGTCAGTGATTTCACCCGCTTTTTGCAATTAGCAGGAATAGCGGGAAAATGGTAGATTAGTTACTCGGTTAAGCAAAACAGCAAAATCAATGTTATTGCCCTGTCACGAGTGTTCAACCCGATTTAGCATCCCCGTTTAATTTGTTTGTTTGACGACCGGTTTTCTAACTCATCTGCGTACCTCTCTCCTCCTCATCTCTTTATTGGAGCCATGTTTTTGAATCTCGCAGATTTGCCCCGCGCATTGGCTTTGTCATGGAAATAATGGGGGAAGAAAAGAGTAACCTTGCTGTGCTTTAGTGACACAAAACTACTTTGTATTCCGCATCTACGCCGACAGTCTCCCAGCTGTTTGGCACGGCTCCTCTCCTCCTTTCATGTGTCACTTGTGTAAAAGCTCCTCGTCTGCAACCAACCGTCAACAGTGTTATTTTATGATTACAATCAGAGACCTCGAGCTCAAAGACGCTACGGATTTTTGTGGGTTTTTTTTTTTGTCCTGAAAATCATTGTTGAAATCTTCCCCATGATTACGCTACAAGCAGAGATTAGTGCTTGATTTATCAGCTTGGGGAAGTGGAGTGTTTTAACCTGTTCAGAGCCCCAGAACATGGCAGAAGTGTGGGAGGATAAGGTGATACTTGTGGGTTCAAAGTTGCCCCCATGCTTTTTATACCTGAGATTTCGTGAACTGATAATATTTTCATGCACAAAAACAAATGTCTAGAATGCGTTGCGGGTCTTTGTCTAGCTGTCGTTCAAAATATTAATTGCGCGTCATTCATTTGCATTGTAAATCGCCTGCTTATATGTTAGCTAGTTTTGGCGTGTTTGCAAGCTGCTCTGCTGTGTTTTTTAAAGCTCGGCTCTGCGGTGGCTGTAATACCAATGAACCACTCCCTGCCGGCAAAGCGCACAATACGACAGCGAACCGCGCAACTTCTCCCCTGACGTCTTTGTTGAAATCCTAGGTTTTAAAAGGGGTCTATTGAAGCGAACAAGAGCATTTCAACATTTCTGCCCATCTGTCAAAACGTGGAAAGATATGTGCTAGTGTGGGTTTTGAATGCATAACAATGTCTAGGTGCACAGTTTGAAGACTACAAGCCAGAAAGACTAAAAGCATTCGCCAAACAGCAGTGGGTATACAACCTGCAGAGCCATATGGACTGCCTAGAATAGTGGAAAAAAATACCATATATTTAAAATTTCAGTGCAATTAGAGATTTCATGAAAGCAAAATCTCCAAAATATTAAGACAGAAAATAATTTGGCGAAATATATTGACAAAAGTTGATAATTTGACTACCTGCTGTTTGTAATGTAACCAGCATTAATATGGAAGAGTCGCCGTGGGCAACCTATCATTACCGGCAATGCTATGGAAAAGCGCTACCGGCAGTTGAAACCCTTGAACATTAATTCCAATTTACTGTTGAAGACCGCAATATGGTGGAATATATTGAGGTTAAGTAATCGTGTTAAGGTCATATAGCATAGCTTCGTTTTCGGGCATCTGGGGTTTGAACGATTTGGGAAAACATATCTAGATTTGCGATTTATGTTTTAATAGTAAGATTGTGTTCAAAGTTCAGGAGACAAACTAACACAAGTATCACATTTTAGAACATGTTCAAATAGAGGGTTAGCGTTTTTTGTATGTATTAGACAGGATATTTAGTCGTTTGTGGAGGAAATTATGTAAAAAAAAAAAAAAAAAAAAAAAGCTTTTTGCGTCCATCCAAATTGTGATTTTGATTCATCTTGCAGTCCCAATTCATACGTTTCAGACTATAGCTTGGCATCGTTATTTTTGGGTGTCTTTGGGCGCCATTGGTATCGGGCCGAGGTGTCATGAGAAAGAGGGATTGGGAAGTGGAGAGAGAGAGAGAGGAGGATCGCTGTTGACCTTTTTGGGCAGATCTTGGAAGTCCAGGTTGGGAGCACGCATTGGCATCGCCGGGTGCCAGAACCAGCATGGCTTCAATCCTGCTCACTCAAATGTGGATTAGAGGGAGAGAGAGAGAGGATGGGGAGGGGGGAAGGAGAGGGAGGGTAAGGAACAGAGGGGTTAGGCAAATTAACCGAATAGACTTTAGTTAAATGCTAATTCAGAGCTTATGAAAATACAAAGACCGCGAATCTAACTGGTCATAAATGATTCATAGTGACTGGAGTGCTGCGGCGGGGTTGACATTTGCACACGTCTACCTAGCCAACAACCTACCCTGCAAACTCTGTCACGACTTACTGTACTGTAGCTTACCTCAAAGGGATAGAGAGACTGCACAAGATATTATGGGTGAGCAATATTGACAAAAATGAATAATTTTTGTGTTTTTTTTTTTTTTGCTTGATTACAATATTCAGACATTGATAGTTTAACAGTGCTAAAGTGTGCCTTCAAAACTCTATGTTGGGCAGTACTGACATAAATTAATACTTTAATTTTGATTTGTTTTTGCTTGATAACAAAATTCAGACAATATTTTAACAATGCATCGGGAATGTGTTCAAGTGCGCCTGCGAAACTGATGCCGTGCTATGAAATATAGAGATTGTGCTTTATATTGTGGGGTGAAATCAACCAAAAAATGAATAGCTCTATATTTTTGCGTCGTCTTGTTAACTATATTTGGACAATATTTTAGCAGTGCATCAGAAATTAGCAAAAATCTACGTGTAAATATCTTCGTTGTGGTTAAAGTATCGCACAAAACATGAATGGACCATAAAATTAACGACAAAATCGAAGAAATCTCTCTTTATTCCCTTGTTTCTGTCTTTTTTATATAGTTTTAATTATACACGACACATTTTTGCAGATCTACAAAAGAACAATTGCTGTATTATCCCTTTTTTCATATATTTCTGTCCTCTACAAAATATACACGCGAAGATTGGGGATTTATATGGTACCAAATGCCAGTGAGTGTGAGTTTTGGGTTGCGATCTGCTCTGTGAATGCCTAATGCCTGGTTTTTACGAGGTTGGCAGGGGCGCATCTCCTGTTGCCTCCACCGGCTTCATCCATTATTTATGACACATTGGCGCGCAGAGGCCCTAGAAATACACTTTCAATTTACCCCACATTTTCACGCCATCCGAGACCAATGCTCAAATATTTCAAAGTTGCTGACGTCCCGAATGCTGTCAGCGGGGGGTCAGCATTGTCACAGTTGACCTTTTTGACCTTTTGACCTCTCTCTCTCCAGGTCAGCAGGGGTCATGAGGGCGGCGGAGGCTCGTGGCGCTGTGAGGAGCAGCTGAGGCAGACATGGCACCCACCGGATCCACGTCAACGACCTTACCAGCCACTTCCTGCTTCGCCTCAATCACCGCGGGCAACCAAACGCGTACGTATACTGATTTATAAAAACAGCTTTAGCAGTCTACCAACTTCATTATAAATTTTTGTGAATTTTGTCAAAACACCATCTGCGTTAAAGCAGGGCTGTGCAGTTAACTGAATTTTAAATCAAACTGAGATCCAATCATTTTAGATTGTCAATGATAAACTTGGGTCTTTTAATCAGAAATAGTTTATGTTCATTAAAACATTAAAAACCTAAGATTAATTTGAACAAATAAATAAGATTGTATTGAAAATTTTGATAGTTCACTGAAAAAAAAAAAAAAAGATATATATTTATTTGCCTTCTTGCCCAGCATTATTCTAAAGTTATATTCTATAGACATTGCCATTGCTTTCCCCATTATTAAGTCATTGTTAATATATTCTTTCAGTTTACATAAATTGGGACGATTACTGGAGCAGCATATATATAAGTTGAAAATCTGATAGACATTGGTTATTACATAAAGAGGGTATACAGTAAAATTAAACGAAGCTGTCAACTTAATACAGCTTGATGCCCATTACAATTCAAGTCTCATTTGAAGTCCATTATCAGAATTATGCAATACAACTCTAGTAGTCTAGTCATATCCCAGTGTAATTGCCAGTTACTTTTTATACATCTATAGCCACTGCATTAATTATGTACTGACAGTTCATAAAATGCATTGTCATAGTTGTACCCCACCACACTAGTTACGCCACTGCTGCTATGACAGTTACGCAATAATAAGTCCATCTGAAGAACATTTAAAGTGCATATGACGGATTAGACCACTCATTTGACTAAAACGCAGTTATAATAAGATTTTACCAAAAAACGTGCTTAGTTCTTTTCTAGTTTTTTAAATTTTGGTGAAGTTTATAGTTTTACTTCCTGGTTGGACACGGGCAGCAGATAAGACATATGTAGAGGTAATGTCATAACTGTTACCTGGCAACCACGTTAACAAGGGCCATATATGTAGAAATTACACAATAGTTATGATTGGACTAAATAAAATAAATAACAACACCTTTATTTTGTTAAATGAAGGTTTAAACTGTCAGAAAAATGTGTTCCAGCTCGTCAGTTATCCCAGCATTTTGGATAGTATTTTTGTGTCGATGACGATAACATATTTTGAAGTTCGATATATCGCTGAAGTAAACGTAGTCGATAAATGATAATATTGAAACTAATTTATACCACTGACACAATAGCCAAAGAGCAGATTTAAACCACACAAACTATTCTAAATCTACAATATTGTTAAAAATCATGAGCTGTAATAAATAAACAGCAGAATGAAACACTTTAGTTCTTAGTTTGCATTTGTAATGAGTCATAGAAATGATTCATTCAACCTTTTTATGGCTTAAATCTTATCATATAGCCAAAAAATAACCAAAAAATTTCCCTGTAGTGCAAAGAAAATGTATACACGATACATGTATAGTCGATATAGTAATTATCATGACAGGCCTCTGACATAAGTAGAGATATTCTGTTTTTTTACCCCTTTTCAACCTTTTTTCCTCAAACTGCCATTAAACTGATATAAAACCATGATAAATATTTACCACAGGTACTACCCCACCAAACCAAGTCAAAATTAAAAAAACATGAAATCCTGTCTCTATATAACCGCAATTGCTCTGACCAAGCCTGTGTGTAATTCTCAGCGGTGAGGAGCGATGGCACAGCAGATGTGATGGTTTGATTTCACTGCGTTTTGAATGAGATGTAAAACTGCTGCTGATCTCACTGTTGATTTTTCCTCATAAAACGCCTGATTTCCCAAAGTGTCCGATCCCGGGCGCTCGTCTTAATGCAACGCCAAAGATCAAATGATGAACATTACTTATGCAGCCGGAACAACAGGGGCTCACAGCGCAATTACAGTACGTCCGCTAGCCTCTCTCCAATCTGAATCTATCAAAGTCTACAGTCAAATTTAAGCCCACGCAATGAATCATGGAGGGACCGAATCAGCGTTTATTGAGAATCACGCTCTCCAAAGTATGGGGCCAATAGGGCTGCAAGATTAATCACAATGCATTTGAAATCGCTATTTGAATTAATGCAATCTTGTATTAGTTTGTCAGTTCAAATTTCAGTCTTTTTGTCAATTCTTCTGGACGTGTTTCCTAACATCCTAACATTTAAACTTATCGCAATTGCTGTGCTTGTCATAAAAATCCCAATGAGAGTAGCTATAGTAGAGAGTGGCTATGCTTACACGCACTTATGCAATGCAATTATTTTCTGATTTGGGTTATAAGATTATTGTAATGATGTGTAAATGGCAAGATTTAATTTCTTTCCTTCCTGTCTGTCAATCAAATATAAGCAAACTCATAAAACCTTAAAATAGCACTAAATAAGTCAAATAAATTAAAATAAATACACAAAAAACACAGGGCCACAGAACGCACGCTGTGTCAAAATCCAGAGAAAAAGTGAGTCTTAAGACAGAACTGGAAAGACTAAAGCTATATTTTAAAATTAACATATTTCTTGTCAAAATTAAAGGTACAGTGTGTAACTTTCTGGACATGGAACATCACCTGCATGATTACATAAGAGTCAGGTTTGTGGAGATGCAAGCTCAGTGCAATAAACACACAACAATGAAAACACATGCTTTTGTTTGCGTCTGTTTTGGCAAAAAAGTTCCATACTGTGGCTTTAACATTGGCCCGATACGGAGGACATTCAGCATAGCCCTCGAGAAGGTTCACTCATCAAAACGTCAACGGCAGACACTAAAAATTCAAAGACGTGCTCCTCTCTTGAGTATTAAGCTGTTTTCCTTCCCAATGTAAAAATAATGTAAAGCAGGAGAGGAGTAGCTTTTGTCAACTCGCTGACAGCTCATTGAAATTCAGCATGGGCCCTTCACAGCACTGCTAAATTCCAGCTAACCTCTTAGCCTTGACACCAGCGCTACATTCGTCTGGCAGGAGCGCTCCGACCCCATAGAAGTCAATTACTCTGACACGGAGGAGCGGGACGGTACCTTTTAAAGAGCCTGCTGCCTCAGCGCTTTCGGGACGCACATAAACAATCAAGTTTTCACCCAACGCTTTGCCTCGGAGATGGGGTGGGGAATGGTTGTGATGGTTGTAGAGCAGTGCTGGTGCCGTGCAAAAATATTAACCATGATTTCTATACTGTTTCCATACCACCATTATAATAAACTAGATATCATTTTCAGCATAAAACAACGGTAGTTTCTAGTGTGTTGTAGTTATGATACTAAAATATTAAGTTTGATTTCAATACTTTATACAATTAGATTTCCAATCCAACTATTTGTATATTACATTCTAGCAACATAAAGTCTCCAAAGTTCTGCACAGAGTAAAGGTAACATCTATATACACATTACGTAAAGTGTATCATAAAAATGAATAAATATGAGAATTTTGATGAAAACATGTACAATAATAGATTTCAGTACCACCATGACAAACACCGTGATAATAAAAATCACTTTTTTAGACAGTGAAATAAAATTTTCAACACAACAATAGTACTTTTGTAGTGTTGTCACAATACAAAAATATCAAGCTAATTTTTGATACTAAGGACAAGGCTTGATACTCGATACCGATTCTGTTACCACCGTGATAATAAAAACAAAACAAAACACTTGTTTAGACTATAGAGTGTAATTTTAAATATTTTTTTCAAAATTTTCAAATAATAGTTTCTCGTGTTGTCATGATACTAAAATTTCAACTCAATTTCTATACCAGGAAAAGGCTCAATACTCAAAAAAGAGATTTTGATGCCACAATGGTAAAAAACACATTTTTATACAAAACAAAATAATAGTAATATCTTTAATTTTACCGTTCTTACATTAATTCTGATATCAATGGGTTTTAGAATGATGAAAAATTAGGACTGTTGCCATAGCGATTAACAATTCAAACAAAATATTAAGTCTTTTGAATGGGAAAAAGTCCTCAAAATGTTGCATATAACAGTAAACTGAAGCCCATGAGTAGATCTAGCTCATACTAAAACTATTCAATAAATGTCCAATAAATGTCCAATAATTTTTTTTTTAATATTGCTACTTGTTCAAAGATTATCTAGTTTTGATATTCCATTTCGTCTCGATTAGTATCTGGGCATTGATTTCTTTGACAGCCCTACTGCAGACCAAATGGAGTAAAGCCGTATTTGGAGTGAAGCCTGTCTTGGTGTGTCTGCGTTGGAGAGTTTGCTTTGTGAATGTGAGGAGCCCAGCGCTAATTAACCTATTAATCATGTTCGTGCGTACCAGATGTCTCTTCCTCTTCCCCCTCCTCCTCCTCCTCCTCTTCATCGTTTGAGCGCTACATGGGACCGCTACATAATCAGGGCGGAGCGATAGGATGAACTTACACCAGGGCTTCACACAGGGAGGTCGTGGCTTTACATTAGGCCTGTCACGATACCATATTTATAAGTGCGATATATTGCTGAGGGGAATATAGAGATTAACAAAAATAATGAAATTAAAGTATGCCACTGAGACTAAAACCAAAATGTGGGATTATCGAAAAGAAGTTATTTATTTAAACTTCTATGTACTATAGAAAAATAACAAAAAACTCCCCAAAATGAAATATTGACCACCAAAAATTGTTGTTCCACTTATCATTTATTAAGTCACTGTGGTCGATATATGCCTACACAATATTTTCGAGCAGTGAAGTGGGCGGGATAGGAGG
>KN485197.1:18355-54204 GCA_000787095.1 Periophthalmodon schlosseri | reverse complement strand
CTAAACCAGGTCTAAACCAGGTCTAAACCAGGTCTAAACCAGGTCTAAACCAGGTCTAAACCAGGTCTAAACCAGGTCTAAACCAGGTCTAAACCAGGTCTAAACCAGGTCTAAACCAGGTCTAAACCAGGTCTAAACCAGGTCTAAACCAGGTCTAAACCAGAAGTAACCCAGGTAGTTATAAGTGATATTTGGTTCCCAATCGACCTATGCAGATGGATACATCTTAATTAAATCAAATAAATAAGACAAACCAATAATAAGACGATCATACCGAACCAGGTCTAAACCAGGTCTAAACCAGGTCTAAACCAGGTCTAAACCAGGTCTAAAATGTCTCAAATAATGACTTTACTTGTATCCTTGACAACCAATAGGGACGAGTAATAGACAGTTTGACATTGTGGTTTGTCCTTTGCGATTCGGGGCAGGTGGCTTCTGGCTATACCCTACATTTGCTGACTCTAGCCCTTTCGCCCTCCCTCTCCCCAGATGCCTCCACCTCTCCACACACCACCCACACCCCCCTCCCTCTCTCTATCTCCTGCAGGGCATTGTTCAGTCCCCAATGGCTAGCACAATTAGCCACAGTCCAGCAAGCCCATGTCTATACTACCTTGATATAGAAAGGAGAGATCGCAGGGTGGGGGTGAGGGAGTCGTCTGGGGAGAGGGAGGGCTTGTAGAGGGGTCATGTGATTGCGAGACGAAGCGAGCAGCAGTGCATTTGAATTTTTTATAGCCGTGATTTGGGCCTGGAGGTATGGGAGAGAGAGAGGGAGAAAGAGGGGGAGAGGGAGAGAAAGATGGAGGGATAGGGGAGGGGTTGTCCTTTTTGATTTTTGGAGGACAGGTGCAAAGGACATTTTGTGTGTGGGTGGAGTGAGATAGTGGTGCAGTAATGACACCAGAAGTGATACTCGGCTTGTTCAGAGGCGTTTAATGGTGCGAAATAGACTGGGAATTTTCAACATTATTAAATCCATAGACTGGTATCACACAAATCTGTCCCTTATCATTTCATCAACCACCATTTTACATTTTTTTGGTTTTGTAAAATTTGCTTATTATGCTATTAAAATCCTGAAAAGTAAAAATGGATATATGTACATTTACATTGTTTAAAAACGTTGAAATTTCCGAGATTCTTTCACCACATTGTTTGATCCATATATGGAATGTGTCTTGACTAGTTAGGAAAAATAAAATTTTAATTAGAGCATACTTTTTTACTTTTGTGGTAGACGCCTTCAAGTAATATTTTTTCCCAATTTCAACCATAGACTGTATAAAGAAGTGGACTAAGTGGGTGTGACGTCACCCACAGCGTTCAGCTCCAGTCAAATGAAGCTCATCGAGGCTAGAGCAGTTATAGGGGCCAATTTGGAGCCAAGTTCCATATTTGGAATTCTGACTCGAGTATCAGGCCAATTTGGAGCCAAGTTCCATATTTGGAATTCTGACCTCGAGTATCATATCAATCAAAGAGCAAATCCGGAGCGAGGCTGTTGAAGGTAACGCCCCTTCCCGCCCGCACCACTGGCTTATCACAAAGCGGGCGCTTAGCAACGCTGTCAATCAAACCTGTTGCTAACACTAGCAAGAGCGACCTCGGGGAAAGAAGATACCTGATTTGTTCGTTATTAATGCTCATATCTTTATTTACGGACACAATAGTGAAAAAAATACACCAGGATCATGTAGAGCGGGTTAATAGGAACATTTTAAGACCAAAATGACGAGTCTGACAGCAGCAGTTACAGAGAGAGGGGCAACAGTTCCTCAATGCAAAGTGAATCGGAGCCAGAGTCAGTGGAGCCAGAAGCGCCCATGAGCACTTCCTATTTAGAACGTGGCGACTAACAGGTTAGCTATGTCCATTTTATATATACACAGTCTTTGGTTTCAATATAAACTTAAAAAAAACGTTAAATATTGCAGTAAAGATTTGTAAACATCACATTTTTGGATCACAACCTCAAATGGTGAAAAATAGAGAGAATAACAGATATCTGAGTGACAGAATCCCATTGACGCTTCATTACTTTACTAATGATCTTTAAAACAACACAAATACATCAGGCTTTGTACAATGACATATTGGCTATATATTTTCACTGCCTGTGTTAGCAGCTCCCTCCCTTTCTCTTTCGCTCTCTCCGCTTCCTCTCTATCTCCCCACCTAACTCTCGACCCCGAACTCTCCATTTTTTTTTCTCTCTCACTCGATCTTCCCCTTTTCTCTTGCTCCCTCTCTCTCTCTCACTCCCTCTACCCCCCTCTCGCTCTCTCCTCCCCCCCTCCCTCGCTCCACTCTACATCCCTCTGTTTATCCCCACACTTAGAGGAGGCTGAGGTGCACTGGTCCGTGTCGCCTTTCTCTCCTCCTCCTCCTTCCTTCCCTCGCTCGCCCGGGTCGGCTCCACACGACAGCTAAACGCCGCCCCGAGCAATGAGGGAAAACTGCCCTTAAGCACTCGCCCTGCCAAATCTCCAACTCTTTTCAGTTTTTTACATTTTTTTGTGTCTTGTGAGAATTTGTAAGAAGCGAAAGAGCAGTGAAATACAATAGAGATTTGATCGTGGCACATGTTTGGAGAGAATTAAATTTTACAAAGAGGAGACTGCTCAAGTGGGCCCAGTTTCTCATGTAATTATCAAGATCAGTTACAATGTTGTACAGTGTTGGAAGAGGTATTACAAATTGGCGCTTTTATCAGTTAATTAATTGAGTAAAAGTACAGACACAATATGTCTTTTTTCCAGTGTCTCCATGATGTTATTCCTTTGCCTGTAATGTTCCACAGTATGGCATTACACTTTGCATTCTTACTGTGAGCAAGCGTGCCTCTCCATAGATCTGATCTGTATTTGACCTAGTGGCTTGTCTCCATGGAAATAGATAAGTTTAAAGTCATACTGTGGAACATTCCAGGCAATGCAATAACATAGAAACACTATTGTATACATTTAGCTTCAAAATGAAATTACTACTACTACTACTACTACTACTACTACTACTAGAACTAGAACTACTAGAATATTAGAATACACTGTAACTCATTCTCATATAACTACTAATCCCTTTGCTACTTCTACTACTTATCACTACTGCTACTACTACCATAACTACACAAACTACGGCCTGATACGTGGGTTTACAGTAATTTTACTCACTTCACTTAAATGTATGGAACCTAGTAAAGATTTTTAAATGACTTTTAGCTTGTTACAAATTTTACTACTCTGACATTTTCAATAGATTTTTGGATGTTTCGTGACTCAGGAGCTTGTTCAAAATGCAGTTCTTACCTTTAAAATTCACTATTCTTTCTTTGTGGCTGTGTTGTTTTCATGTTTAACCTTTAACTCCTGTTCTCCACCTGTGGGCAGCCTGTGAAGCACTCCAAGGTAGGCTGCATCCCAAGTGCATGATGGGTAATGCGGTTTCCATGTGAATGACGGTGTTTTTGCTTGGACTGAGTGTTTGGAAGTTGCAAAAAAGTGATCGTATAGTGTTTACTGGCTGGAGATGTCGAAAGTAGATGAAATGTTGCGACGCCATTTTGCGAATGATTTTGAAGACGTGTGACGTTCAGGTTATGTCTGGAAATCTTGTATGACTTTTGCCAATTTGTATTTTGAATGTCAAGTTGCAGAAATGGTTTGCGAGCATGCAGCGTTTCGGCATTACTTGAACCCACCAATGAAGTGCAATAGATAGATTTTGGAAACTTTGAGTAGCAGTATACATAGTTTTGGGTTTTTTTATAATTACATCATACAAATCCAAGTCATGATGGTGTTGTGCAAAGAAAATATATCCACAAATGTAATCTTGTCGTCAATGGAAGCCTTAAACTGCATGACTTAGGAAGGAAGCTACTAATACCATATGATCGCTCAAATGTATAGCGATTTCTATGACATTTTAAAGTAATTTTTATCCAAGTACAACCCACCCACATGACTGTAATTCTAGATCTAGTAATAATAATAATAATAATCATGTGTAAATTCATTTTAGCTAAGCTCAAAATACATGTAGCTGTGGTCTGCCTCTTGCTTGGCGTAGTCATGGTGAAGTATTGCGGTTGCTTGAAGAGTTGGTTTGCGCCTGTTGGCTGTTGTGGTCTTGTTGTCTTGCTCCCGTGTTTTGTATTATATTTTGGGATATTTTATTACATATGGGCAGTGACTTGGTGCATGATGTTAACCGTACCCCCTTCACCTCTCACCCGCTCCCCCCAAATCACAGTCCAACACCAGGCTAAAGCTCGTCAGGAGCCTGGCCGTTTGTGAAGAGTCCTACCCCTGTCCCATTACTGAGCCTGCAACAGCTCCTCAGGTAAACATGGAACTAAAGATACTACTGCTACTACTACTACTACTGCTATTACTACCACTACTACTATTACTATTACTACCAATACTGCAACTACTACTACCAATCCATGAGCCTGCTTCAGCTCCTCTACCCTGCTAATCTAATACAACCTCTGTGACTACTTCTGCTACTAGTGCTACTGCTACTACGACGACTGCAACCTCTACTTCTACAGGTTCAGGATCACGTAACTTTATTTATACTCTAAATTAAAAGACTAAAACATTTTCAGATATTTATCAAACAAACAGCTGCTGGAATAAAGCTGTTTTTAAAGCGCTTGGGACCAGGTACATTTTGGGTCCTACGTCCAAGATGGGAGGAGCTGAAAGTCACTGTGCAAAGATTTTCCTATCGATTACATTGTACTTTGCCATGAAATATCCGGAAGGTAGATCCCAAATGTTGAACCTGCTCTTTTAGACCCTATAACTTACTTTATTACAACACAACTCAGCATTTTAACAATACAAATTTTAACTGCCCCCATCTGTATTAAATATTATTGAACTAAATGTTGCGACGTCATCAGAAACCCGGCAGTGACAGAATCTCGTCTCCGGCTTGACAACCACCGACTATCAGCCTGCATTTAGGGTCCTTCCATCAAAATAAAATTACACCCAAATCAGTTCTTGATGTTTAATTTAGCCGTGCGTTGCCGTGACAGCAGTGATGAGCGCATACGCAGGTACACTGGACTGCTGACTGGTTCATTCTTCATCGCTCCTCATTTCACCTGAGCGAGCAGCCCCTCCCCCTCCTGATTACAGTCTGACAGCTATGATTAAATACCACGGCGACGCAATCGAAACATCCCAAAGCCCCCTACTGCGAGCAAGTTTGCAAAATCAACTCCCCTCTCCGCCCTCCAACCCAGCAGCCCCCCCTTCAGTCAAATCTGTCTATTACATGCCTTTGTGCGCAGGGTAGCTAGTTTTTTTTCACATAGATGCGGTACGTTTTAGCTAGTCAGCATCAGCACTGGAAAAAAGCAATGTAAGAAGTTGTTAAAGCTGCACTATGTAACTTTTCAGCTAAAGGGTCCGCCATCTGCTTGTCTCCATACAGATGTTATGGGTTTGCTTGGAATGTTCCACAGTATTCCATTAACTTTACCTAAATCCATGGACCCAAGCAGGGTACGCTACCAGGCCAAGTTACAAGTCAGATCTGTGGAGAGGCGGCCACTTTCATTTCATTTAGTAAGACTGCGTTGCATTCTTTTTCAATTATTTGTTTTCCCTTTTTTGCTGTAAAAACACATATGGATCAATTTAATTCCATGCTATGGAACATTTCAGGTGAAGCAGACACCAGAAAAGTTACATATCACATTTTTCGCAGCACTAGTGGTAAAAATGTAATAATAGACTCTGGTGTGAGCGGGAATCAAACTGCCAACCTAAGGGTTTGGGGGCGAACAACTTAGCCACTGCCCTTACACCTTTTTAGCAGTAATTAAAGTAACTAATTAGAGTAGTAATGCAGTAGTAGTTGTAACGCAATAGAAGTAGAAAATATATTCCATGCAACTTAAAGGTGCTGTACCAGATTTTTACTGTCTTAAAAAGGTGAAAAACCAAACTAAACGGTTTGCAGTGGTTCAGTTATTCCTCACTTGCCTTATACATTCTGAGTATCCTAGTTACGCACCGCCACGAGGTTATAGAGACGAGAGTGGCTAACAACACCTAACATGCTAACAGCACACTTCTTGGACAATAACACTCTTTATAATTAGATTCAGGCAGCACACAGTGGTTTTATTTATGCCTTAAGAGCTGCTTATACAATATAGCTGTACACAACACAAATAAAAATTCTACTCAACTATTCTGAAATAAAATTGGACACAGCCTCTTTAACCAGAATCCTAACCTTGACACTTTTTGGTCAAAAATCTGCCCACCGCACAGCCTTTGGCACCGCTCCAGGTAGGTTTTTCTTCACATCAGCGCGGTCTGTTCGCCAATCGGCATCAAGCTCCGAAAAACCGAAATGGGCGTCGTATTCCCTCAACAGCTCCGCATGGTCGGACCCACACGATGTCCGCTATTACCTCCATCAATCATGCCGTGGAAATTACAATCTCCACGCGTCAGCTGCGGAGAGCCGCGGAGCAGTCTAATTGAATACTCCTGATATTTCCTCTCTGCTTGTGTTATTGGGCAGAGGCAAAACCCACAGGGCCTGAGGTAAAGCAATAAAGACTGCAGCTCAAAAATACATTAGAGCGACGGAGGGTACACGCGCCACGGTAATGCAAGCCCTTCAGATATCTGCAGTGGATATGTTTGTGAGGGAGAAGTATAAGTTCATTTCTCACTGTTAAATGCTTAAACAAATACTGCTTATGTACTCTACTGCGCCGTCAACAATCTCTTGAAATATTAACTGCCATTTTGTTTGCCGTCTTGGCCTAATAATGACACAAGATTTTCACTAAAAGGTAAAAGGCCACTACCACCACTAGTGCAAATATAACGCTATTAAGTAGAAGCAGACTAAAGGGGAGCGTGGCATTAGCAAAAGGTCTCAAAACTATCTCTATGATCCGAGCATATACTTGACCCCCAGTGCTCTAATAAGTAAATTATTTGGTTGGCGGTGCGATTCCAGCCCCCACAGATGACCTGTCGTCGTGTTCTTGGGCAAGACACTCAACCCACTTCGCCCCTGGTCTGTGTACACTGGTGTATGAATGTGTGCGTGTGAATGGGTGAGTGGTTTCTTGATGTAAAGTGCTTTGAGTGACTTAAAGGTGGAGAAGCTGCTGCTAATAATAAGTTTACTAATAAAATATTTGTTTGATTTAAGATGCTATCAACCGATTAATCGACTAAATGACTAAAGACCTACAGCCCTACACTGTCAATCTATTGCAATAATACAACTACCATTTAAGCCAAGATATTTTGGTTAAGAACTAGAGATGGGATCGGTTAGGCGATATTTGGACTTTTTATCGTATCAGCTATCGGCCTTAAATTTTTGGTTGATTTGCTGCTTAGAACATACGCACAAAGCTTTAAGTCAATATAGTCATTATTGTGACACAGCTCTCTTAAAAGTTTGTGGTAAAAAACTTGTTTGTAGTAAATTTAAATTGCGTAGTTTGAGGAAAATAATCACAGTCGGCCTAAAAATATCGGCAGAACTCATTGGCCATTGGTTCCTCTATATCCTAAACAATCGGTATCGGCATCGGCCATGTACCCTGTAGTTTAGATCTGTACAAACATATTCTTAGTGTGAATCTTGTATTAGTTTGTCAGTTCATATTTCAGTCTTTTTGTCACTTCTCTTGGACGTGTTTGAAATTAAACATTTGAACGTATCCTATTATTAAAACATAAATCCCTAGACAGTTTCCCTTAATAATATCTTTTACCTCTTTAGATTCTTTTTAATATTTTTTTTTTGCATAGTTTAGTCCAGCTTTCTCTTCTTTCAGCGTTTCTTCAAAATCTCTCCCAGCCCTGTACAAAAACACAAAGCTTTTATAGACATATAGACTGTTCCTACATTGTACCCCAGTCACTTGTAATCAATGGATCGGGGGCTTTGAATGCTCGACTTCAGCTGTTTTTGTTTCAGATTGACAGCACGTTCATTAGGCATTCAGAGGACCGCCATTTTCACGCTGTTTTGCCTTTATCTCGAGGTAAATGCATGTCTCGGAACAAATGAGGCGGGCTAGCAAAACGCACGCACAACATCCCCAGCGGCTAGCGACGTCACAACGATGGTGGTATAAAAAAAGATTTTAAAAAACGCCAGAAAAAAAGAGAAGGAAAAAAGACAACACACAAACTGGCTGCTGTCATCTCCTCCAGTACATAAATTCTCACCCGGGCAATTAGTCAGTCACGTTTCTCATTAGCATATTACATTTTGGCTTAGCTGCTAGCGGCTAAAGAACTAGCATCTCATTATCGTGCCTCGCAGCTGTTACACTTAACGGCTTCTTGAGTTCATGAGAAACATTATTATAAGCAGGAGTGGGATCAGTTGCAGTATAAGTAGTAGTTGTAGTAGTAATAATAGTAGTAGTAATTGGAATTTGTACATTGACTTGTACTGGATTTGGTCCTGTTTGATCCCGGTTCAGTCCTAATGTAGACTTGGTTGGGCCCTGTTCTAGTCCATTTCTAGTCCTGGTTTAGTCCTGGTTTAGTCCTGGTTTAGTCCTGGTTTAGTCCTGGTTTAGTCCTGGTCTAGTACTCCAGTGGGTATGAGTAATTTTAGTACTAGTTGTAGTAGTAATTCTAACTTGTTAACAATAACTTGTATACCATTATTAATTTTGTAGTACTTTCATCGAGGCTGCGTTCACACTTGATTTGGTCCTGGTTTGATCCCGGTTTAGTCCTAATCTAGACTTGGTTGGGTTGAGTTCTGGTTTAGTCCTGGTCTAATCCGGGATTAGTACCAGTTCTGTCCCAATTTTGATGGAGTGTTTGTGTGAATGCATCTTACAATACATTACAATACTACAAGCGGTAGTAGTAATGGTACTCCAATGGTATGGTATGGTATGGTAGTATTACGTTTCAGTAATTATCCCAATTTCCACTCTGTCTTATGATTTTTACATCAGATGCCCTACACAGGACTAGTACAAACCATACACGATTGTACTTTTACTTTGATTCAAGGCCATAGTTGAGTACTTGAGTATTCATTTCATTCATACAGCTGATTAGCATATTCTTGCCTTGCAGCTGTTACAGAGACTACACTCAATGGCCCCACTGAGAACTAGTATTATGGGTAGTAGTAGGGGTAGTTTCAATAGCAGTTGTAGTAGTAGTATTGGTAGAAGTAGTAGTGCTTGTTTAGAAATATGTTGTTTTATAGGAGCTTTACTTTTAGCAGTTTATAGACTTATTACATTACATTTGGGTAATAAACTCAATGACCAAGTGGATAGTTGTAGCAGCAATACAGATTATGGTTAAGAAGTAGAAAGAGTAGTAATAGTAGTAGTAGGAGTAGGAGCAGGAGTAGGACTGCATAATACATAGCAATCAAAACTGAGTTGACGCAATTTTCAAACTACAATTATTAAGATACTAGAATGTCCCACAAAAGTGTCTTTTTATAGAAAACTCTTGTTGTAGCTGTAGTTTAGACCACTACAAACACGTTCTGAAATGCATGGGATTAGCAGTAGCAGTAGTAGCAGTAGAACAACATTTACTTTACACATAAATGTAGTCCATCACTTTCATGATTAGCATAACACATTTCTGCTTAGCGGCTAACGCACATAGCATATCATTATCATGCCTCGCAGCTGTTACAAGGATCACATCCAATGACCTTTTTGCTTTATGAACCTCTCCACCATCTTTAACCCCCCACCCCCTCCTTCCACCTCCTTCTCATCATCTTGTATAATTTTATTTCCAAAACACGCGGTATCCCAAATGTTTGCTTTGCTTTGAGTTGTTTTTTAATCCACTTATGGTGCACTGGCAACCATTTCCTAGCTATTCAGTCTCCCCCTTTTGAAAACCGCCTGAAAAGCAAATCAGATACTTAGACTAGCGTGAGTGGGTGTTAAGTGTATGTGTGTGTGTGTGTGTGTGTGTGTGTGTATTGAGCTATGAAGAAGAGGATTGTGGGTAAAAAAGAGAAGATAAAGAACAAAATAAGGCAGTTTTTAATAATAAGATAGGTCCCAAAACGCCACGCCAGTCTTCTCCGACAGTTTGTGGCGTATTGATTTTGGAGATCTTTACAGTGGGGTGGACAAACAAGACCTGACTCCAAAATCGAAATAGATTGTGCTGCCTGCGCTGTTTAATTTAGCCGGGGGATTCATGTATTATTCACACGGTTAATAAAAACAAGCTAATCTGCCAGATTAATTGCCATAGCGATTTGGATTTCGCAATATAGCGTGCGATCCAAGAAGGATTGTGGGTAATCGAAAGTGTCTTGCATTCAGATATGGGAGGAATTTGTATTGAAATGAAAATGCTATTACTTCAGTGAAGAATTAGTCAAAATAGAGATAAGAACTACCTCAATACATTTACTATTACCTTTGTGGAAAATGTGGACGTGTATTGTTTGCGCCAATCCCAGCCTTGGTTGAATATAGACAGGGGCGGCACCGGGGGGGGCTTGAGGGGGCAGAGATTTTTGCCCCACTTTCATAGCACATCCAATCTTGACTAAAAATGTTTTTCAAAATGAGACTCCAAAAAAAAAAAAAAAAAATCCATATTAGCGTTTATAAATCACTAACTACACTTCAACTTTAAAACAGCAAAAACAAACACGGTCAGGGGTGGGGGGGTACGCTCCGTTGTTAAAAGGCTCTAAACTAACATTAAGTGAGCACCCACTTTGAAGACCTTAGCACCCCCTTCGCTCCTCCAACCAAAAATGTCTGGTGCCGCCCCTGAATGTGGAGGTAGGGCACCTGGCATAAAACGTGTATCAATGCATATCGTTGCATATTTCAAGACGGGTACATTAGCCTTTGTTGTTTATCACTATAGCAAAAGGAAAAAGCATAGTCTTTCTATCAGTTTTGCTACTATGATGTAATAAAAGCTACCTACATCTTTTGAGAGTTCACACAAAACAGTGATTGGCTCTATCCCCTGTCATTCTAGTATTACCAGCTTTACAAATAGACTGATTCATTTCCATACAATTATAACAGTAAGTTTTATAAAATTGATTTAAAAATAAGATGAACTTGAACGCAAATTGGTTTTAGTTATCGGAGCGAGTTCCATTATTAACCTACAACCTCGGGCAAGCTATCCGAAAGCTAAACGCCTTTTATTTAATTGTCTTTTTAATATCCTGATGTTTAGCTCACCCTCATGGACCTTAAACTGTTAAATTGGGAACACTTGAAAATATTTGGAAAAAAATAATAAAAATACTGAATCTGTTTTTGTAATTTTTTCTTAAATTTTTTTTTGTTTGTTTTTTTTACAGGACGGATTCCCTCTGAAGGCGTTTGAAAAGGAGGAGAGGGGAACTCAGGACCAAGCCGAAAAAGAGAGCGACAAAATTGACAAACCTGAAAAGACGATTCGTAAAATGCTGTCTAGAGGTAACACACTTTTCAATAGCCTTTTAATGAATATGTTTTAATTAGTTTTTAAGACAAAATTCCCCCTTTGAGAGACTTGTGAGAGCCGTGCCAGTAAACTTTTGTAATCACAGCTTTGCAGGAATACCCAACATGCACCTGGGGCCTCATTTAAAAACATTGACTTTTTTCTTATGGCAAAATGTGAATTTATGGTTTAGAAACAACAGATGTGTACGCTTTGCATATAGGTGCAGTTCTTTTAGTGGCAGCAGGGAAAGTAAATTAGAATATGACGCAATGCAGAGGTCTAATAATAAATGAATCCATTAATTTACCAATCATTGTAAGTTTTAAAGCACTAAACAGTTGTGCATAATCTTACTTAATCTTTAAATTTAAAGGTGGACTGTGCAACTTTTCTGGTGGGGGGTCCGTCACCTTCTTGTCTCCATGGAGATGTTAATGCTTTGCCTGGGACATTCCACCGTATGGCATTAAACTTATCAACCTTGCATATATTCGAGTTCAGGTGCTCAAAATTTCCTTCTAAAACGTGCATTCTTACTGTGATCAAGATCTGACTCGTAACTGGGCTTGGTGGCATCACGTCCTTGTTTCTTCAGAAATAGTTACATTTAATACCATACTGTGAAGCATTCCACATTAGAATGTGATTTTCAACATTAAATGGTAGTACTTTCTTTACTATTTCCATGTGGCCTTATATCTGTGTAATCCCTCAGTCGTCCAGTAGGTTCCATAGTGGTCCATGGGCGTGTACTAGTCTATGTGTCTTGTGAAAGATACAGCTCAAGATCATTCTAAAGCTATTCAGGAAAGGTTCATTTCTGTCCTGTGAATGTGACTTTTTTTAGTATCGATACCTGCTCAAATGAATATCTAATTTCAATACTAGTTTTAATATCGATTAGTGTCTGATTTTTGATCATTTTGACAACCCCAATTTTTATATAATGCCATTTTGTTCATTCCTAAACATTGGCTGCATGTTTTATTTTGCTAACATTGTCCACTTAATAAACCCAAGCCTATGATGCCACTCAACTAAATCACCACCCTCTTATAATTATACCCTTATACCCTCACCGTGTCATAACCTAAACATTTATCTTTCTTAGCAGTGTTCTCGCTCCACTCGTTTGTCCGAAATCACTCCTTTTTTTTCTCTTTCCCCATCTTTTGAAATGGTATCTCATTATGGGCCGATAATTGGCGTGATTCAGTTAATTGCGACAAGGCTCAAGGTGTGAAGCAATTATGCGCACTCCCAAAGGCGAGAGGAGGTGTCACCAGCACAGAGAAGGCACGCTCCAATTATAGAAACCAGACTAGCTAACGAAGGGGGGCTAGCTAGCGTTATATCTACGTCCCCCACTCTTCCAACTTGCTACTCTACTTCACCAATTTACTAAAAAAACAAAAAGTTAGCTTGTTTTGAGTAAAATGAAAAGTGCGTGCATAGTTCAATCACAAAAGATGATATGAAAAAAGACTTAAAGACGCTGTATCTGATTTTTACTGTCTTAAAAAATATATGAAAAACAGAACTAGTCCATTGTGGGGTCCAAAGTTATTCCTCACTCACCTTATGCATTCATAGCATCCTAATTATTCGCATCAATGAGTTTATAAGTGCTTTTCACAACTTTCAGAGACCTGAGTGGAGTTTTGGTGTCACGATAAAGATGACAACAACTAGCATGCTAACCGCAAACTTCCAGATTCTTCCTGCCAATTAATTAATTCAAGATATATGTAAAATTTGAATATTAATGGTGCACTGTGGAACGTTTCTAGTGGCTTGTCTCCATAGAGGTGTTATTGCTTTTCCTAGCATATTTCACTGTATGATATTTGCGTTCATCTATCTCCGTGGCGACGAGCAGCTTACGCCACAGGGTCAACTTACAGATCAGATCTGTGAAGTGGCTACACTGCTCTCAGTAGGAATACAATACAAGTTTTTGCCATTAAAAAAATACATGTAATTGAATAAATGCTAGATAAGTTTAATGCCATACTGTGGAATATTACAGGCATACAGGCAAAGCAATAACATCTCATTGGAGACGAGCAGGGGACGGACCCCCTACCACAACAATTCCATACTGCTCCTTTAATCAAATAGATTTTTTTATGATCACATTAAGGTTTATTTCAAGTTTAACAAAGTCTCCAATCTTATCGTGTTCTGTTATTTCCCCGTATTTTTGGAGGTTGTCATCATAGTTACGTGAGCTATTTCCCTCTAATTTCTTAAATGGCTCGGCTGGCAGTCCTTCAGCTTTTTGTTTGTCTCATTCAAACACAAAAGCAGCTCAAAATGGTGTCCCGTCAACACTGTCCCCCCTCTGTGAAGTTTTCAACCACACTATTATTCCATTTTCCTGGCAAATGCAGAGTGACTATTTGATTAATTTGCATATCAATAATCCAAACAAGCATTTTATTACGTGTTCATCATTCATTTGGTGAGTTAACAGACTGGAACAGTTCAGAAAATTACATTTAGAAGCTCAATTAGGCCATTTATGACTGCGTTGTCTATTTCTCCTAATGCTAGTGTTTGTATATAGGCTTATAATTATTTCTGCATTGGTTTATTAGCAAGATATTGCCCTATGTTAATCATATTTAATAGAGAACAAACCAACTCATTTATTGTGGTACATTTTAAACTATATATTGAGGGATATAGACGTTGTATCCTGTTTCTGGCCCTATCTTGCAATTGTAAATATTATTATTGCAGGGTAGGGCCTTTGCTTTTGCAGATTGCCGTGTGCTGCCGTTTTATATACTTGCTTATCTGTTAATATGTAAGCTCACTAAAGCAATAATTGGCAAAGAACATATTACCTCACCTGTTATATTTTATACGCATTTGGAAAACTTGAACCATTCTGTGTCATTACAACTAAGGACCAAAATACTAACTCTAAACAAATGGAGTAACTAAGTAAAAACGATATATTTTAGTGGATTCTTTTGGTTTAGGGAGAGACATGTACTTGATGCTATAATCTAAAGTAAACATTTACCCCTGTACTAGTAAACACATTGTATAAATTATATTCAAAATATCTTCTTTTATGTAATTGACGAAATATATTTTTTTGTTTTAGTAATTCATTTGTGTGTGTATTTTTTTCCAGATTCCAGCCAAGACTACACAGACTCAACTGGAATAGATCTGCACGAGTTCCTGGTGAACACGCTAAAAGGCAATCCAAGGTTTGAAAATCACTAACAAATAAATCTTATGTTCCACCATTTATAATTTTACACCAAAATATATTGAATTATCTTTTGAAAAACATTTTGTGTGTTGTCATTTCAGGGATCGAATCATGTTACTCAAACTGGAACAGGACATCTTGGACTTCATCAGCAATAATGAGTAAGAATAGATCTGTTATAATTACGTTCATTGAAAAACTAAAATATTTCCACTCAAAAAGCCTTAATAGTTATAAATACTAAAACGAATGCTAAAATTTCAAAAGCGATTTCAATATTAAGGAAAAGACGTGATAGTCGAAACCAATTTTGAAACCAGAATAATAATAAAAACAGATTATATTTAGATAATAGAATTTAATTCAACACAAAACAAATGAGATCTTATACTAGTTCAGATATAGATCAAAACTAATCTAAAACTATTCAGGAAATTTCAGATTTTTAACTATAAATGTGATATTTTTTCCAGTATGGTGGTTCAAATGAGTTTTGCATCGATTAGTATCTGGATATTGTGTGTATGGCATTATTGCATAGATTTTAAAAATTTTTTCTTATGTTTTACATGTTTACGTGTTGTATTATGTTTCTAATACAAGAATCACATGCATTTCATGTTTGTAACGGTCTAAACTACAGGGTTAGCAGCTTTTACACATCATTTTATACACAGTTTGATAATGTTGTCAACTCAAATTGCGGTTTTGATTTATTTTCGATATATTGTGCCACACTTAAGCCACTGGTATAACAAAAACTCAAATTTTGCGTATCTCAAAACAACAGTTCAATATGTTGACATCCATACAATATAGTTATTATCATGGCAAGCCAAAGTAAGAAAAATGGACGTAATAAGTAAGCGTGGCATTGTTTTATTAGATTGAAAAACAGTGAGAAATGGGAGACGGGCTGATACACACTGCACAGATGGATCCTGGTACTCAGACACGTCTTTGCTTCATGTCACACAATTAAGACACAACAGCTGCTGGAGCTGTTGATGAAGACTACAACTGTCTGAATCCATCACATAGAATAATACTCAAGCAGGATAACTGTGTGAAAAGGCTATTGTGATGGCATAAACTATAGTTGTTCTAGTCGTAGTCGTAGTCGTCATCGTCATATGGCATTATAAAAAGACTTTTGCGATCCTAAAAGAAAATTATAGTGACAGGCCTAGAGATGTCATGTTTTGTTTGTTCACAGCCAAATATAACACATTTTGAAGTTCAATATATCGCTGAAGTAAATCTAGATGATAAACGATAATATTGAAACTAATTCTAACACAATACAATTTAAACCACAAAAAAAAATAAATCATGAGCTTCAATAAATAAACAGCGGAATCAAACACATTAGTTCTTAGTTCTCTGTAATGAGTCATAGAATTTATGTATTCAACCTTTTACGGCTTAAATGTTGGCATATAGTCAAAAAATAACCTGACAGGCCTAGACATCGGGCATCTCTTAAGGACTTTAAAAAGAAAAATAAACGAGCGAACTGAAATTGTTTCGTGAATTTCTGAATGGAAGTAGTAGTTGTTGTTTTAGTTGTATTTTGTTAAATGCAGTTGAGGAAAGGGCAGACATCTTTCCTGTCCACAAATGCACAAAGTGTTTCCTTTCGCACATTTTTAAAAGCCAAATTTCTGTTAAAGTAGAGTGAAGTACGTCTGACAGCTGCGCCATGTTTGTTTTGGTTCATTTGGGCGCTTCAACTTTGACTCCTCCCAAACTATAATGCTGCAGTGAGCGTCTGGCCATATGGCTTCTCATCAGTTTGTGAACACACAAACATCACAACTCACATTAATCTTCAGATAAAATAGTTACTTTTATATAGAGATGCCAGTACTACAGGCATAAGGTATCATTTGTTTTACCATTTTTTGTTCAGGTTGTTTTGATTACAATTTGACTATGGAGGGCTGCCATAGAAGGAGCTTGTATCTAAACTTGTCATTTTAACTCACAGGAGCCAGCAGAGGAAGTTCCCGCCCATGTCGTCCTATCACCGCATGCTGTTACACAGAGTGGCTGCATATTTTGGCATGGACCACAATGTAGACCCCAGCGGCAAGTCTGTGGTTATCAACAAGACCTCCAACACTAGAATGTGAGAAGACAAATATACATTATAAGCCTTTAGACAATTATGCTGGAAAATTATGTTAACTAAAGCTACTTAACTGTGTTCAGCTGAAGGTATTTATATAATTTGGACATCTTTGAATCTTTATCTTACCTTCTTAAACTTAAAGTAATGAAAATATGTGGAAAAGGCTTGTTCACTTTCCATTTGAATGCTTGGAGTAAGTTTATGTTGCCATCTGCTGGTGTCAGTAGGGAAGGCACCTTGTTGAAATGGGAAATTAGCGGCACATCTGCAACATGAGGCTAACAATGAGATGCTTTATAATGAAAACATTTTTTTCTCTACTTGTTGACATCAAATCCAAAAACATTTTTCACTAAGTATCTTATTTATGTTCAGTTCACTATTAGATTATGTATGTTTTTTTAAATGAGCTAATCATTGCATTGTGTAATTCACAACAATAACAAGAACACTCTCACCCTAAACCAAACCTTAAAGATGGTGTCTTATGCAAAATCTTTCTACCATAATGTTATTCCCTCATCAAAAACATGCCTGAAGAAGTTTTATGTCATCCATGTATGTTTGCATAATCTAGCGATCTGTCCTAGAAACGAAAACGAAAGTGAAACATATTTAACATTTTAATACATTGTTTTTTATCAAATATAGCATTTTCAAAAGAATAAAGAGTAATATGGTGATCAATTTATCTATTGCGTTAACAATTAATACCCCATAGAAGTGTAAATGCAATACCCCCACCTTAAGTACAATGTAATTACTTCATGTTTTTACAGATTATTACACTTGTGTTACACTTACACTTAGCGAGTATATCCGAATATAAAGTGTACCCATCACTTTTTTTCCTACATATGGCTTTGTCAGCATCTGCCTCAAATTAAGCTGCCACTCTTTCGCTCTATTTCGTCGACAGCCCCGATCAGAAATTCTCGGAGCACATCAAGGATGACAGGACGGACGATTTTCAGAAGCGCTACATTCTGAAACGAGACAACTCCAGCTTTGATCCAGAAGACATCACGGTACTTTGTTTTTATTTTTTTTATTTTTTATTTTTTCTTTCCTCCATCAAGCTGTCACTTTTATTACTGACATGTTGGTTGGAGTTGTAGCACAATCTGGCGGGAATGTCAAAGCTGCTAAAGAAGTTTGTGTGTATTTTTGTGTTGTTGAAAATCCTGTGTTCGTGCTGGGCTTGTTTGAAAATTGACAAGAGCAAATTGATGGGGGAGTCCAAGTATAACAGTTTATATAGCCACTGTACACATCATTATATGGTACGAGGTTTGGTAACACTATAAGAACTGCACTTTTACTAGCCTTAATAAAGCATGAACAAAGAATTGTTTTTTTTTAAGAACGATTCAGGGTTTGTAACTGTTTCATTAATATCCTAACCCCTTATTTAAGTTGCTAAGTCTGAATCATTCTTATAACCTTTATACAATGGCAGGTGTTTTTATTGCCGCCAAAATACCTCTTACCATGAGCGGGCTTGCCTCTCCACAGATCAGATATGCATCTTGGCCTGATGGCGGCACTTGCTCGCCTCCATGGAGATAAAGTTGATGTCATACTGTGGAACATTCCAGACAAAGCAATAATATTTCCTTGGAGTCGAGCAGAGTAGTTAAAGGTACAGTATGTAACTTTCTGGAAGTGTACACGTCTGATGGAAGATTATAGGCAAAGGAACAACATTTCCATGGAAACAAGGAGAAGGAGGTCCTCGTCTAGGCCAAATAAAAGTCAGGTTTGTGGAGATGCAAGCCCGCTCACAGTGAGGATACATGTTTTTCAGAGCAATAAACACAAATTGAAAAAAAAACAAAAAACATGCTTTTATTTTAGTCTATTTTTTGGCTAAAAGTTACATACTGTGGCTTTAAATAGAACACCTTTTAATGTTTTATGTAAAGCTTTAATTTGCCATTTTGTTTTTACAGTTTAGTCATAATTGAGAGTATATATTACTTGCTGTCACTTTTTATTATTGACATGTTAAGAGCACAGTACATCACAATATGGCGTCTTAGTATACATGCCTGTAAAAGTGCATCTGTGGGCTTGAATGCGATGCTGCGTTGCCAGATTGGTTTGAAAGCTGACAGAAGGAGCAGAACAGTACAAGAGCGCGAGATGCCGTATACCAAAAAGCCAGAGAACAGATATTTGCATATTAGAAGAGAGAGAGAGGGAGAGATAGGGGAGAGAGATAGATAGACAGACAGAGAGAGAGAGAGCAAGAGAGAGAGAGAGAGAGAGGGGAGAGAGATGGATAGACAGAGAGAGAGAGAGAGAGAGGGGAGTGTGTAGGCGGATTTGTGGAGGACTGGAGGAGGTTGTGGCGAAATCAGGATCAGCCATTTTGTTCAAATCGCTGTCATTTTATATTCATGTGCAAATCACTACATTTCGCCTTCAACCAATTACCTATGCTGGATTTGTGATGAAATACTGTGATTTTTGGAGGCGAAAGAAATCAAGAGATGCTTTTTTTGAATGTAGCTTGAAGCCCAAACTTAAGTCAAAATCACACATTACAGATAATAGTTGAATAATACGCTATAATTTTCTAATCCGCTGCAATTTTCTATTTCACCTGCAGGGCGATCATTTCCTCCTAGACAGAAGGTAAGTTGTAAAAACATCTATTTCACTTAATAATATCTGGTTTCAAAATGTCTGGCATTACGGAGGTTGTCCTAGGTAGGGAAAACATTCGCAAATTATAACTTGGGTATTGCAATAATAGGACATGCTGGGACTTATAATTGTAGATTTGTAAAAACATCCAGGTTGATGCTTTCAATTCATTATTCAAATGTGTTAAACTTGTATTAACCAGCGCTAAATCAGCCAAACTTGGAGAAAACATGTTTATTTGGGTCACCGCGTAGTTTTGTATCAAACTTTTAAATGGTCTCATTTTCATTTCGTGCTTTTCTACCCTCAAGTCACTCAAAGTGCTTTACATCAAGGAACCATTCACTCATTCACCAGTGTACGCAGACACTGGGGGCGAAATGGGTTGTCTTGCCCAAGGACACAATGACAGCATTCATTTGTAGGAGCTGGAATCACACCGCCGACCTGTGGGTCAGTGGATCTGACCGCTCAACCAATGATGTTGATGTTGAGAGCGGGATTCGAACTGCCAACCTTCAGATCAGTGGACAAGCGCGCTACCAACTGAGCTACTGTCGCCCAAACTTCTTTCATTTAATTTCATGTATTCTATTCGAAAGATATTTTATTAGGCTGTTGTGTGGGGTTTATGAATGGAAAAAATTGAGTAGAACATTTACTTCCTAACCACAAGGTCTCTGGTTTTAAGATTAAAGCAAGGCATTTAACGACTGTGGGATAAGGCTGCTCTAAATGCAGAAGTCTGTCTTTCTTATGAAATAGTTTCTCAGTTTGTGTTAGATTACTACCAAGACTATGTAAATTTATCTAAGGCGACAGCAGCTCAGTTGGAAGAGTGTTTGTCCACTGATTCAAAGATTGGTAGTTCAAATCCCACTCTCAACATAAAGCGTCATTGATGGAGCAGTCACTGACCACTGACCCACAGGCTGGCGACGCAATTACAGCTCCTACAAATTAATGCTGTTGTTGTGTCCTTGGGCAAGACACTTAACTCCCCACCTCGCCCCCAGTCTCTGTGTACACTGGTGTGTGAATGAGTGAGCGGCTCCTTGATGTAAAGCGCTTTGAGTATCTAGAAGGTAGAAAAGCCATTTACCATTTAGTATTTAGTATTTAGAAAGGACATTAATTAACTTAATAGAATGCTTTTTTGTCCTTAACAACTTACCGTAGCCTGCCATCTGGCTTCTGTTCATTGGGTTGTTCAGTGTTGTCATCTTAGGAGCAATTAGAGTGATTTTAGTCCCGGCTGAAAAGGGGAGACGTCTCACTTTGTCAAATCTGCTCCTGAAAATCTTAATTTTTTTCTTCAGCGTTCAAGACGAAGACCTGTGCATGAGCAGCCAACAGCGCCGCCAAATGTTCAGGTAGGTTTAATAATATCATTTTTAAAGAAATTGTAAGAAGTAGTAGTTGTAGTAGTATTGTATTAGTAGTTGTAGTAGTTGTAGTAGGTGCTAGTAGCTGCAGTAGTTTTCTGATGCCGTACTTTTACTTATTCTTACTTTTCTTTTTAATTTAAATAACAATATTCTCAAAAATGTTGGCATACAGCAATTATTTAAAGGTACATTAAGCAACTTTTCTGGTGGTGTAGAGTAGTGCTTACTCTTTGTTTCCATGGAGATGTTACTGCTGCACTGACTGTACTGTAAGTTTTTTTAAGCACTAGTACTTTTAGTTGAATTTTTTCCTACTTGATCCTCCTATGACACCAGTTATTTCAATTTATTCAAGCATTTTTTTTATTTCAACTACTTGAATTTGAATTTTGAAATGAGTGACATCAACTTACTGAAGGTCCACAGCGAGATTACAATTTATGCCACTCCACCAAACTCTCCACTCTATGTAATTCATTTCAAGCATGTTCGGCAGTGGGAATGTCAACTAAAAATCCACTCAAAATTGGGACTAAACCTGAAAGTAGACCAGGACTAGACCAGGACTAGACCGGGACCAAATCAGGACCAAACCAGGACCACATCAGAAATAAACCACGACCAAACCAAGTCTACATTAGAACTAAACCAGGACTAGACCAGGACTAAACCAAGACTACATCAAAACTAAACCAGAACCAAACCAACTCTTTATCAGGGGCTAAACCAGGACCAAACCAAGTCTACAGCAGAACTAAACCAGGACTAGACCAGCAGGACAAAACCAAGACTACATTAGAACTAAACCATGACCAAACCAAGTCTACATCAAAACCAAACCAGGACTAGACCAGCACCAAACCAAGACTACATCAAAACTAAACCAGAACCAAACCAACTCTTTATCAGGGGCTAAACCAGACCAAACCAAAGTCTACAGCAGAACTAAACCAGGACTAGACCAGGACCAAACCAGGTCTACATCAGAACTAAACCAGGACTAGACCAGGACCAAACCAGGTCTACATCAGAACTAAACCAGGACTAGACCAGGACCAAAACAAGTCTACATCAGAACTAAACCAGGACTAGACCAGGACCAAACCAGGTCTACATCAGAACTAAACCAGGACTAGACCAAACCAAGTCTACATCAGAACTACACTGGGATCAAACCAGGACATGTGTGAAGCTCTCGTCTGTTCTAATCACACACAGACCACTGATCTAAGCATTTGAAGAAAGCATTCCCTTAAACAGGATTTTCCTCCTCCTCGTGTGGGCCCAGAGCTTTACCAATTAAAGCATAAAACCTTTTTCTTTTCCATTTTTGTCTCGTACATGTCATCTTTTATTGATCTGGAGTCAAGCCGAACATAAGAGCGAAGCCGAGGGCGGAAAGCTAAATGAAATACAGGGTTATTGATTTCACAAATGTGTGTTCTTAGATTTGCTGACTTTGTTCCTATAAGATGACTACATATTTAGTTTTGAATTCACAGAGCTTTCAATGTCCTTTATGAAACATGTGGATAGACCGGTTTGTAAGCAGCCTTTTGGTTATAATCCCGAGTAAACAGCAAACAGTCCCAGATTAGAGTTTTCTTTGTGCTAGTCCCAAACCTGGACAAATTAAGATTGGGATTTTTGTATGACCTAGAACAGGCACCACTCTTCAGTGTAATCCCTGACAGTGAGTTTAAAAAAATGAATGAAAAATAGAAGAGATGAAATTTCCCCAGTCACTGCATAGAATTTCAGTCCACACATGAATGTTCTTGTTGCCAGATTACAATTTCGATTTTATCACAATTCATATAAAAGTATTTTTATATTGCCTTCAAGATGTAGCTAACGTGATCTGATTCTTCTGAAAGTTCACAGTTCATTGCAATTGGTTAAATAAACTAATGCCACTAATTCAGGGTATGGCAAAAGCTAACCAATAGGAGAAAACTTGTGAATCAAGATATAGCAATTTGAAATTAAAAAAAAAAAATTGTATATCGTCACAGGAATGAGATTACAATATGATTTTGTCACCATATCGCTCAACCCTTAAATAGGCCTGTCACGATAACACATTTTGAAGTTCGATATATCGCTGAAGTAAATATAGACGATAAATGATAATATTGAAACTAATTTATGCCACTGACACAACAAGAGCAGATTTAAACCACGAAACTATTCTAAATTTACAGTATTGTTAAAATGCAATAAATAAACAGCAGAATGAAACACTTTCATAGTTAGTTTACATCTGTAATGAGTCATAGAAGTTATTAATTTAACATGTACGTCTTAAATCTTATCATATAGCCAAAAAATAACCAAAAATATTCCAGTAGTGTCAAGAACTGTACACGCGATAAACATTGACACCAAAATATATTGTTCCAGCTTTCATATACTGAACAATAAGTCGATATAGTAATTATCATGACAGGCCTAGGCATAAAAATGATTGTGTATGTTGTGTATGTTTCTCCTCAGGCTGGGAGTGGGTCGATCAGGAGCCAGCAGACAGAGCAGCTCAGAGACAGACACTCTCCCCAGACCCTCGGACCCTCGCCCCTGGAGTAGCACGGACAGCTCAGACAGCTCCCACCGACTGGCCCCCCGACCCCCCATCACCAAAGCCCGCAGCTTCAGTGGAGTCTGCCCCGGTCTGGTGAGGGGGGACAGCACGGCCAGCAGCAAGAGCACAGGGCGTCTGTCCAAAACCGGTACGACAACACAACAAGAGAATATACAGGCTATACATGGTCCATAGTGCAGTAGTGCATAAGAAAACACTGGAAAATGCATTTGGGCTAAACAGTTAATTATGTCAAATAGTATAATGTATAAATAATACGCGTAAAACAAACACACTTGAAGTAAAGACCATTTAAAGCAGCACCGTGTAACTTTCTGGACACGGAAGTAGAAAGTTAAAACCATACTTCGGAATATTCTCCCCTTGTACCATAGACTGTATATATAAATGGATGTAGCTAACCTGCTAGCTGCCACGTTCCAAATAGAAAGTGAGCATTGGCGCGCTTCCAGTTCCATCGAGTCTGGCTCCAGTTCACTTTACATTGTAAAATTGTCACTCCTCTCTCTGTAACTGCTGCTGTCAGGCTCGTTACTTTGGTCTTAATTTGTCGTATTAACCGCTCTACACGATCCTGGTGTTTTTATTTCGCTATTTTGCCCGTAAATCAAGATATGAAAAATAAACAGACAAATCGGGCGCCTTCTCTCCCCAAGGTTTGATTGACAGTGTTGCTAAGCGCTCGCTCCATGCTAAACCAGCGGTGTGGGCAGGAAGTGGCCTTGCCTTCAACAGCCTCGCTCCTGATTGGCTCTTTGGTTGCTATGATACTCGCCTTCAAATTCGCCCCATAACCGCTCTAGCCTCGACGAGCTTCATTTAACTGGAGCTGAACGCTGTGGGTGACATCACACTCCCTTAGTCCGCATCTTTATCTAGTCTATGCCTTCTACTTTGATATCTAGGCAACCACAAATTTGGGTAACAAAAGAAAATATATCGTTTAAAGTTTGTCACATATGCACACACACAAGCACACTTTTTGGATAGAGAAAATGACCCCAAAACATATATATTTACCAATGTTTGAAGGAGTTGCCTAAGATGAGTGAGGGGGTGAGAAGTAGTATCTGTTCTTGTCTGTTAGGTCAATTTACAAATAAATTATTCAAGGTGAACCTTATAGTATCTTGGAAAAAGTGGTCTTATCTATATATCTCCAATACAGAATCTCTATAGCCCTTATGGCAGTATTGTGCAAAAGAAAAACACAGAAAAATGCATATATTTACATTTATTTAGTCAAAACAGCTTAAACGGAGACGTCGGATAAACAGATTAGATTTTTTTCATAGTGCAAAAAGTGACACATTATTTAAATATCAACTTGTACAAAGGGTTTTCTCATTACTCCCATGCAGTATTTGTAAGTAAACATGCCCTCTGCCACAGCGCAGGGAGGAGTTGGCACTAATTGGTTGGTTATTATAAAGGAATGGTATCTTCGCTGGCATCCTCCATCTTTAGACCGTCCCCTCTGGGTTTCTCACTTCTAATCAGAACAAATGTTTGCAGTCGCGCCGTAGTCCAAGGACCGGGCACCTGTCAAAGCTAATTACGGCGCGCTAGCATGGTGGAGATACAAGGCCTATTTAAGAGAGAGCGGTAGAGTAGGCTCGGCAATGGCACTAGAAAATGCAGTACTATAAGACAGACTAATGCATCGGTTGTATTAATCTTGTTTCAGAACCGATTAAAGAACTTTAAAATAACTACTATCTTTATTAGCATCAGTAAACTTAATTCATAATGTATCTTAAAAACATGAAAAACAGAGCTACTTCATTTTAAACAGTTTACAGTGGTATTCCTTACTTACCTTATTCTTTCTCAGAATCCTAGTTAGTCACAGCGATAGGTTTATACCCGAGACCAGAGTGGAGTTTCCCATGAAGGTAATGCTAACAACAACTAGCATGCTAACGCACACTTCCACAATAAAATATGATATGATTCAGGCTATTTAGCTACTTAAATAAGAGGTTAGGAGTTTGGGTTACTAAACTATTTGTTCTTTATTTAAGTCTATGTTGAAGCTTTAGTAAGACTAATTAAATTTTAGTTACTAGGTGGTACCAGCACTTAGTGTTTGTTAGTTCCTTCGTTTAGTCCTGTGTTAGACTTAAGTTGCTCTTGGTTTCTACTGGTTTTGATCCAGGTTAGGTTAGGTTAGTCCTAAATTAATCCTGGGTTAGACCAAGGTTTAGTCCTGTTTTAGTCCTAGTTTTTGGTGTACTCCTTGGTTAGTTGTTCAAAAATCCTGTAAAAATACAGATCGGTTGACAGTATAGTTGAATATTTCTTTATTGTGTACCCATTACATATACTTTTAGTAATAATATTATTTTTAAATTGCTGGACTGCAAAGTTTGACTATGTCTCTCTGAAACATAAACCCAAGTTCTGTCTGGCGGTCTGCTTACTCCCCAACATGTACAGATGCATTGGCCTTAGATTAGACACCTATGTACTTGTCATTTCCCATCTACTCTTAGGCACGTTCAACTTTCTCGCCTCCATGTTGCTCCCTCTAGCACTCCTGTCTGGCGTTTTTATTATTTCGCCAATCCCTGACTTTACGAGAGAGCAGAAGTAGGATTTAAGTAGTTTTTTAAGTTGTTATGAGTCTGCCTGCTTGTATTTTGTGCTATGGGATTGAAGTTGATCGCCTTCCCCATCTTTGCAACCATGCACCAGGCAGCTTACATCATAATCTACATTCAAGGCAGACCCCATCTGCTAGAACAATATCATATGGGGCAGTGGTTCTCAACATGTGGCACCATTGGTGGTACACTAGCTTCCTGGTTTAGACCATGTTTCCTGGTTTAGTTGTAATTTAAACTTAAAGGGCCCATATTACACTATTTTCTGATTTATGTAATAATGTTTCCTCACCAAAAACATACATGGATATATGTTTTGTTTCTTTTACACTTGTTTAACACGCAAACCCTACATATTTCATCTGAGTTCTTCTCTCAAACAGAAAACACCACATGACATCACAAGGTGGAACAGAGTAATACAGGAAATGGCCCACTGTGTTTATAAACTCCATACTTCATCACTAGAATAATTTGGATGATTTCAGTCTGGAATTTCAAATTTCTACTAAATAAAAGGTAAAAAGTAGCCCTTAACTTGAAAATTACCACTTCCTGACATCACAAGGTGGAACAGAGCATTATAACATGGTTTAAAGCTCACAAGAGGCAATTTTGGTTAATATAGGACCTTTAAGACCAGTACCAAAGTCAATTTTGATTCATAATTGTACACATTTTTAGATTAAAAAAAAAAAATCTTAAAGGTGCACTATGTAACTTTTCTGGTGGACTGTCCGTCACCTGCTTGTCTCCATGGAGATGTTATTGCTTAGTCTGGAATGTTCTGCAGTATGGCATTCTAATTTAGCTAACATGCATTTCAACGTAGCTCAAAATTCATTCAAATACAAACACTCTTATTATTAGCTGGTTCTCCTCTCCACAGATCTGACTTGTAACTTGTATTTTACTATTAGACCGTCACAAATGTTTAATCTAATCCCAAAGAAAATTTATTTAATTCGATTTGGTAATTATTTAAAAAGAAAAAACAACATGGAGGACCAGGAGACATGTTTAGCTCTGCCACTTGAGATGATATAATATTAGCGAGAGCACAACGGTGAGATTGCCTGCTTTTGAAAAACACTTCTAATTACGACCATCAACTCCTTCCACCCACACGTTATAATTGACAACTTAATGCACTGAGCCTGGGAGGCATTCTGGGAAATGGAGGAAGCCAGAGCTGCTGATTCAAGCAAAATATTTTAATAACTTCACATTGTGCATACAGTAGTTTTGGGGATACGGCTGGACTGGTAATCCTGCTTTATGCTGCTTTAAGCCTGGGTTAGACCTGAGTTTAGAATCTGGTTTAGACCTAGATTAAATCTGGGTTCAGACCTGGTTTAGTCCTAGTTTAGATCTGGATTAGTCTGGGATGTAGTCCGAGTTTAGTACTACTTTAGTTCTGGTTAAATCCAGGTTTACTCGTGGTTGGTTTAGTTCTGGTCAGTTTAGTCCTGGTTTAGTCCTGGTTTAGTCCTGGTTTAGTCCTGGTTTAGTCCTGGTTTAGTCCTGGTTTTGTCCTGATTTAGACCTTGATTAAATCTGTGTTCTCACCTGGTTTATTCCTAGTTTAAATCTGGGATAGTCTGGGATGTAGGCCTAGTTTAGTCTTAGTTTAATTCTGGTTTAGTCCTGGTTGGTTTAGTCCGTTTAGTCTTGGTTTAGTCTTGGTTTAGTCTTGGTTTAGTCCTGGTTCTGTCCTGATTTAGACCTGATTTAAACCTGATATAGATCTGGGTTAAATTTGTGTTCTCAGCTGGTTTATTTCTAGTTAAGATCTGAGTTAGTCTGGGATTTAGTCTCGGTTTAGTCTCGGTTTAGTCCTGGTTTAGACCTGCGTTAAATCTGGATTCAGAACTGGTTTAGTCTTAGTTTAGATCTTATACATGACAGAACAATGCTTTCACACTCTCACTGGCCCAACACTCTCTGACCCTGCACCTAGACATGGGTTAAATCCAAGTTTGGAGCTGGCTTAGTCTCTGTTTAGATCTTTGGTTTTGTCTGGGATTTGTCCTGGTTTAGTCCTGGTTTAGACCGAAAGAATAAATTGAACAAATCAAAAGTCTATTTCCCATATCGCCCAGCCCTAACACCGTATTTTTCCATGTTGTCTGTTTCAGGTTCTGAGTCTTGCAGTAGCGTTGGTTCCTCTTCGAGCTCTCTGTCCCGCCCGCAGCTGCCCCCTCCTCCCTCCTCTCGCCCTGTTATCCCCACTACACCCACAGCCCACACTAACAACGACACCAGGGGAGCGGGGCACCATGAAATGATCAAAAATGTCCCTTCTCAGCCACCATCCATCAACGATGCTCCGAACTACTACATCCTGCCACTGGAAGCCTCTGGGATTCCTCCAGGCAGTGTCCTGGTCAACCCACACACAGGTGAACACATTATATCCAATACTTCAGACTTGGTATTTATAAAATGCTACAGCTTTTACTTTTATTTTTAAAAATGGTAAAATCAAACTAAACTAAACCAAACTAAAACAAACTAAATTCTTTTTAGTAATGGGAATCTGACTGAATGTGAAGATTGCAGTCATGAGTTTCATAATTTAAAGGCACATTGCATAACTGTTTTCCATGGGGCTCCGCCAACTGCCTGCCATGGAGATAATATAGCATGGCCAGGAATGTTCCACAGCGTGCCTTTATCTGCCACTTATCGATGCATTTAATCAATTGTATCTTTTATTTTAAGAAAATGCCTTGAAAAACATGCGTTCTTGTGTAGATACGAGAACATCTTTAAATGTTAAAACTTTAGTTACATTTTAGCTCTGGTTTTCTTTATATAGTCCTGTTTTAGCCTTGTATTGGCCTTGGTTGTATTTTATCGTTATCTTACAGTTAAATTATGAATAACTTTAATTTAAATTTTATTAGAAATAACGTTTGGGATTAGCCTGGACCTGTTTTAGTCTTACTTTTTATTTCCTGGTTTAGTTTTGGTTAGTTAATCTCTGAATGGATCAGTCAATGTCAAGTCCTACAAACATTAAAGGAACATTATAATTGCATTAAAACAATTGTTATCATGTTTTGTTTTATATAGTGCAGAGTATAGAGTTAGTTATAAAAATCCACATCTCCTGAGAAAAATTATAATCTGAAATTACCGGTATTGAGTTTATCTGCTAAATATTCAGCCCAAATGTTGCTAATTAAAACAGATCCAACAGATGGGTAAACGTGTAAATATTCAGTACGAGCTATTAACTTAAAATACGACCAGACTGTTGCAAAATCACTGAATCTTTTTGTTTTTCTTGACAATCGTTCAGAAATTTCAAGCCCAGTTTACATTTTATATACAGTTATAATATGTTTATATACAGTTATAATGTATTTATTTCTGTCGTTTAAACAGGCAAGCCGTTCATTCACCCCGATGGCAGCGCTGTAGTGTACAACCCGGCTACAATCACTTCTAACATTGGAAGGAGCACTCAGCAGAAGAATCCTCAACAACCAATCCAAACCCAGGGCCAACCGCAGGCAGCCAATCACCTGCATTCTCAGGTGAGGGGGTGGGACTTATACCTGTCTGTAATAACATTGATTGGTGTAGAGATGGCCCTGATTTGATTATCTGGCATTTTTTTATTAATTAATCAAAAGGAAATTTTATAAATATCTAATCGCTTATTTTTGGATCAATTTAACACTATAGACCAGTCTTTATATGTTCAGGTTTAGACCTGGTTTAGACCTGGGTCAGACCTGACTCAGACCTGGATCAGACCTGGATCAGACCTGGATCAGACCTGGTTCGACCTGGTTCAGACCTGGGTTAGACCTTATCCATGGGTTTCAGCTTCCTGTTATATGGTGCCATTTTGAATATTTTGTTTTGAATTGCTGATTGCTATGGCAACGGTCCTGACTTTTTATCTTTCTGAAACCCATGGATATAATGCTTGCTTGAAATTTCAACTGTTTCCAGTAGTCTGTTTATTGAATTTTGAGATGTCATCTGAACCTCAACAATTACCAAAATGTCCCTTAAAACTTAACACCGCTCTCTGTTTGTTGACTATCCATGTCTTTCCTTCCTTCCTAACTTCCTTTCCTTGTCGTCTCCTGTCTCCTTTGTCCATCCTTAGCCTTTCTGTCCTCTCCAGTCTGATCCCGTCCAAAGCTCAGCGATGTCGTACCCTCTTGCTCCTTCTCAGTACCTGCCTGTGTGTCCTAACCAACAATACACTGTGGTACAAACCTATTTTTACCCTTCGTGTCAGTCCTGTCTCTATCTGGTTTAACTGTTTAGTCTTGTTAACGTCTAAACCAATGACTCCAGCTGCACCTTGACCCAATGTTCTTGAGCCAATAGTGCAATTAGTCGCTTTAAAGCCACATGCGAGCAGTGTCTAGTCTAGTGTGACAACTAATACATTGGTTTCAGAGTGATAAAAGTTAGGACCATTGCCCTGGCAATTAACATTTAATCAAAACTTATGAGTGGTCTTAAGTCCTCAAAATGGTGCCCAAGGGTGCATTCACACATAGACCACATCAAAACTGGGACCAAACTGGAACTAAACTTGGAACTAAACCTGGTCTTGAGACTGAGACGAGACCAAGTCTACATGGGGACTAAACTGGGACTAAACCTGGACCAGACCAGGACTAAACCAAATCTACATGAGGGCTAAACTGGCGTGTTACTTGTGAATGTACCCCATAACAGCAAAAAAACAAACAAACATAAAAACATATGCAGTTAAAGGTGTACTGTGTAACTTTTCTGGTAGGGGTGGAAACGTCATTCCTTTGCCCGTAATGTTCCTTTGTATGGCATTAAATATTACTTAGTAGTACTGCCTATTTCACATTCTCTTCAGTCTTTTCCCCCTTTCCTCATCTTAAATTCAGTGCTTTGGGCAGTGTCTGGGGTGAGGCTAAACTAACCCCATTACTCTGTATTAACTATTCAATAATCGCTGTAAAGGTGTGTTTGAATTTTCCCTTCATATATAGATCGTGCATCGCATTGACCTCATTTCTGACCTGGTTTTGCTAGCATACTCTCCGCCATGGCTAATTATGCCTGCGGAACTTTCATTAATATTTCATGCTAGCACCAGATGTTAGTGTTTGAATAATCCATGTTCAAAAACTGCTATTTTAATCCGCGAATCATGTTGGAAGTGACCCCAAAATGGGACTAAACCCATTGCTTTCAAAGTCGCCTTATAGAGTTATTCAGGGCTGTAAAGGGTCTAACTACAAATACTCATGTTACTGCAGCTCAGTAGAGTTTTGGAGTAATTGTACTTTTTTTTAGTAGATGTTTAAGAGAATATGCGGATTGCAATTTAAAACGACTAAACTCAGTTTTACATTTTTTGCTTGTTCAAGTGTAGAAGTGTTATGTAGAAGCGTGATCTAAAATACTTCAAAATTGTGTTAAATATTAACTAGTATTCTGAGTATTATTTTTCATGCACACTTTTAACTTTCACTTAAAGAGCGGGTATTATGCAAAATTGACTTTTTGGAGCTTTCCACCATGTTATAATGTTTCCTCATCAAAAACATGCCTGAAGAAGTTGTATCTGTCATCCATGCATGTTTGAGCAATCTAGCGATCTCTCCTGGCCCTATTCAAATCCTCCAAATGGTTAGCTGTATGAGCCTGTACAATACTCACAAACCAAAACACAAACCTAAAGCAATGTGCAGTACTTTCATTAGCGAGATGCAAGCTGATTGTGTTAGCGCTCTGAAGGGGGAGTGACTTAGTATGGGGAGCAAAGGGGGGTGGACTCAGAGCACCAAAAACTAAACTGAAACTTATTAAACATGTTAATATATTGTTTTCGGCAAATATAGCTTTTCAAAACAATAAAAGGTAAGATGGTGATCTAACATGTTATGTGTTAGCAGTTAATACCCCATAGAAGTGTAATACAGTTTTGGCAGCAGTACTTGTACTTGTAATTGAGTACATCGTTAGTACTTAAGTAAAAGTACTGTTACATGGCTAATTTTCAATACTCTTTCCACCGCTGCAATTACATCGTCTCTTGGGTTGGCCCTGGTTTAGAAGTGTTTGTTGTTTACTCCTTCAAGTAAAAGTCAATGCAACCTTTCATTTAGCACTTAGCCTGAGAGGGACCATCGCAACGCCCCCTAGTGGTTTGGCAATATTGATTTTGGCTTTTGTGAGCGCACTGACAAATGAAAATACATTGTGACCTACAGCTGCTGATCATTGGCCTTGTACCTGTCCTTGTTCATAATGACACAAGCTGATATATTTAATTTATCTATGTATGTAATCCCTGTTAAACCCTGATCTTTACATACTGTATTTTCACAAACGATGGAAGAGGTTAATTAAAAGTCATTATCTTAGCCAGTTTAAGCCGGCCTTCAAGCATTTGTACTACATTCTATCTGCTTATGTTAAGTTATGGAGTTTTAGCTCTAAATACATCTTATATCTAACAATGATGTAGCCCTTTACAAAATAGAACAGTACGAGCATGATAATAGGATGGGAAAACAACATCTAATAGTAAATAGTTACCATGTAGTGTACACTATTACTACTACTACTACTGCATTTCAAACTCGATTTCGACAATAAGAAAAAGGCTTTATACATTTTGGTACCACAATGATAATAAAAACAGATAGTAGGTCCTCATTTTAAAAAGTAGTTGCTTGTACTAGTATTCATGGGTTTCAGCATCGTGTTATATGTCACATTTTGAGGCCTTTTTTTCCCATTCAAAAGATCTAATGTTTTGTTGTAAATTGTTAATCGCTATGGCAACAGTTCTAATTTTTCATAATTCTGAAACCCAGTATGAAGACTGTAAATGACTTGGAAATGTATTTATCCCTTGTTATCCCAGTTATTATGCTATTTTAAACTTATAACAATGCTATTACTATCTATTTCTCTTTTTTTTTATTACAATCAAATTCAGTTAGTCTTTTTACTTCTCCTATTGTCTATTTTTTGGCAAATACAAAAACACTCTTTACTTAACACTATATTCTTGTCTTTGTTGTCTTCAGCCTGAAGCCCTCAACGCCCAGTTCAATCAGATGAGCCTGTCTCAGCCCGGGCAGAGTGACCCCAATCCCCCTGCCCCAGACCCCCGCTACTACCCCGCTGTGTACCACCACCACCACCACGCACCGCCCCATATGCTCCTGCAGGGGGCGCCTCCACAGCAGATGACCAGTTATGTGGTGACCGGGCCCTCCGCGGGACATGGGGGCATGATGGGGGCTCAGCCTGTGTCCCTTCATACCTCCGGACATAACCAGGGCTATTCCAACAACCCCACCCCAGCGCCAGGGGCCTTCTCTGGGGCAATGCTCAACCAACCGCTGCTCCAACAACACACGTATATTCAACAACCAATGCAGCAGGTATACTCAATATTTGTCAATTATAAATCAGTATGGAATAGTACTGAATAGTACTAGTAGTAAAATTTGTCAAGGCATAATCAACAAATCTATGTCTCCATGGAGATGCCATTGCTGTCAATATATTTTACAAACAGGTAGCTGACCCTCCACCAGAATAATTACACAGTGCATCTTTAATGTACTATAAAATGAATGAGCAATAATTGTAAGCACCATTGAAATTCGATTAATTCATTCACAGCCCTAAAGTAATGTATTTTATCTTCGTTTTGCAGGTCTCGGCGTGTTACTGCTCTTCGGTGCACCACCCACACTGTGCGACCCAACAACAACAACAAGCGCACCCTCAGCAGCAGCCTCACTACCGCCCCCCTGCTGTCAACCCCTACAACTGCCCCCAGACCCAGAGTCTGCCCCCGCAACAAGGTACTTCACTCACACTACACACTTATGTAATTCTGTTAAATTATGTATTAGGTTTTAATAATTAATGCTGTTGACTGACTAGTTGAGAGCAAGCCAAATATTTGGTTAGATATTTGCATAAAATTTAAAAAAGTAAACAAAACAGTAGTGCTAAAAGGGTTATGTTACGTTTTCTTTTTCCTCCCAAAATCTGACAAAATTTAACAAAAAGTTGACATATTTGAGATAGCATAAAATTAATGGAATATTTCAGAAAACGTATTCAAAAATTAAACAACACTGTTGTTGCTGCCCAAATACTGGATTCTGACCAATTTTGAAATAGTTCTCATTTTATGGCAGTATACAATAATTTCTTCTTATTTTTAAGAATTTCTGTAAAAAAAATCGACTTAAGAATCTGTACAAAAACAGTAGAATGGATTGGTAGAAGTGTGTAGGCTCGTGATGACTAATCATGCCCCAAGTTTAATATCATTCTTATAATAATTTTGTAAATATATGAATGCAACTAAAAATACATTTATTTTAATAGTGTGGGTTTTTATTTTGTTATTTAATTAAAAGTGCGGGGCAGTGCATATTAATGAACCCTTGCAACAAATAGAGTTGAAGAAATAAGCAAGATTATAGCTGAAGTCAGGGCTGGGCAATATGACAAAAAACAAACAAAAAAATGCAATTTTATTTTGTCTAATAAAATGGCTTACGATATGAATTTCTTGAACAATATAGACCTGTAAGCATCGCCATTTAACACAAGAAATTGTCAGTTTTCTGAAAGTCTGAACTCTGCTCTAGACCACATGCTTTTACTAAAAGACTCAAGCCTATCATTGATGATTTAGGAATGACTAATTAATTATGTAATTGTGTATAAATGAATTGCACAGCCCCAGCTCAAGTGTTAGTTTCAGTCAGTTGTTCCTTGGCTGGTAACAAAGGAACAACAGGTTAGAAATACAAACGCTACTTCACTGCATGTATGATCTGTATAAAGTAGATAACATCATTGCACATGGCAGTAAAAACATACTATCCTTCTGTCTCTGTATCGAAAGCACATTTTGACAACCAAGGTCCAGACTCTTTTAAGTGAAGCAGTTTTGAAAGATCAGTCGGGATTTTCAGCTCGTCCTTGTTCTTGTAACATCAGTCGTTCTGAACGGGCCGTGAACGCCACATTTTGTTTTTCTGAGCTCAGATGGTTTTGTTTGGTGCGTTGCTTCTTCTTCACAAGGAAAGTCACAAGTATAAAGTGAATACAGTTTTGGAGGACAGCAGACAATATGATTAGTGTTTGTAGCTGTGTATTGTGAACACAATAAATACAATAGGTTATTGTCATTTTTTATAATTACCATTTACCATCGCAGACAATAATAAACTGAGAAAATGATTTTTCATTCTTTCTGTGGAGGAGCTTGTCTTTCCACAAACCTGACTTTTAGCATTTCAGTGAGACCGGGACAAGATCAAACTTAGAACCGTCGTACGATCAAAGACAAGCTGGGACTGCACCAAGACTCCAAAATATCACACAGGCTTGAACTCAGAGTGAGCCCTCCTCTCACTGAGTCTGTGATCAATCCTTGTGGCCAACAGTAAACACAATCGCTCCTCAGAAGAGCGCTGCCATGAACGGGAGCATCTCTCCCCAATTCTCTTTCATTTTTGAACTTTTACAAACACGAAAACACCACCAGCATGTAGCGCCAGCCTTAGCTAACCTGCCCAAATTTGGTGACTTTACCACACGGAGCCAAGATCCTGATATTCGCTCAGACAAACTTCGGTCATTGCATGTGTGATTTAAATTTTGAGTGTGACATCCGGCTATCTTGCATGGAAAAAAGTGCATTGTACACCAGGTTTTAATGGAGAATGTTCCAGAGTTTGGTCTTAACT
>KN485197.1:0-18254 GCA_000787095.1 Periophthalmodon schlosseri | reverse complement strand
ACAATTACTCAAACATATGTGAATGAAACAAAACACAAGTCAATTTAGCTTAACGTATAGAGTTACGCAAATGAACCTAACATATCCAAACACTGCAGTGGTATCCTAGCCGTATCCCTCCACCCCTTCTTTTCTCCCTTTCTTTTTGTTTGTTTACGACTTTCCATACATCTCCATGGAAACCATCAACTTGATTATTCCAGTTTTGTTTTTCCCCTTCACCGCAGGAGTTCTTTTAGCTCACGTTCTACACACGCACACGCTCCACTCATCAGCCAGCCCCATTGAGAATCATACACACACACATTTTTGAAGTACCTTTTTGTCTAGTGTAGTCTCCAAATGTTACGTTCCCTGCTGGGGACTGAGACAGCGGACAAATGAAGCCGCCCTACAAAGCCAAAGGACAGCAATTATTTCTACGGGAAAAAGTGGAAAAATGGCTATGCTACCTCTATTCCCCTTTCTACTCCTGAATTAATTTAAAGTATACGTGTAAAGGTGAATGTGGTAATTTGGTTTTCTTGCATAATGAGCATAGTTCTATTGTTTTGTATCTAAGATTTTTGAAGTTTGCCCAAAAAGTTTGAAAGCCAGTGTCCCAAGTTTGGGTGAAAGGTTGGGCTTGTAAACAGCTTGTCAGAAGGGCATTTCATCAAATATATATATATACATACATATCTGCATGGTTATTTAATTTCTACTGTATACAGTTTGTGGATGAAGGACCTTTAGCTTCAGGTACAATATATAACAATATATAACTGAGCCAAACAAAACTCAAAACGATTATCTTGTAATGTCACAGATACGCTGCAGTTTTTAAGTCCAGAAATCATCACAGACTCCAGACACCAGCATCTCTGCCGTCACATCATGTTCATTACTGCTGCATGCTAACATTAACGTGTCTAGGCATGTTCCTTATTACCTAGTTTAATTGTTTTCCAAATGGTTATTCCCTCTGCTGCCAGTAGATGGCGAGCTGTACCAAATCAGAGTATGAGGAGCATTGAAGCTTTTTTTTTAATTGGCTATTGTTTTATGTTCCAAAAAAGGCCTAAACTTGGACTAAACCAGGTCTAAACTAGAACCAAAAAACATAGGAACCAGGATAATTATGAAAAAGGACTAAACAGACTAATAATTGAACTAAAACATCAGCTATAACGTGAGGATTTGTACAGTGACAAAAACGTAGGTCTAATCTAATCTAATTCATTATCAAATCCCAAAGACATGACAGATCACAGATGTCACACAGCAGGTGGCTTTTATAATCCACCATTTTTTTCAAAAGACAATTCAGGTGAAAGGTAATTCTCTCCTATCACGTCTCTCTCCCTGGATGTCAGTGCAAATCCAAGGGTTTCAGCTTCCATTCTGAGGACTTTTTCTTATTCAAAACATTTAATATTTAGTTTTAAATTGTTAATCGATATGGCAACGGTCCATTAGTTTCTCATCATTCTGAAACCCATGGATAGGAGTTGGGTTATACATTTCGGTGTGGTTTGGTGTGTCAATTTTGTTTAATGTTTTATGACTTTCATAGTTGGGGCTCTTAACCAACTCAAGTATATTATTAAATGTCAAACGTGACCATAGCATTTTAATGTTTGAGAATCAGCAAGTGCGCTATTAGCATGCTAGTTGTTGTTAGCTTTACCATAATTGCAAGACTCCACTCCGAAAGTTCTCTGAAAGTTGTGCTAAGAGCTTATAAACTCATCACTGTGAATAATTAGGATGCTCGGAATGCGTAAGGTAAGTGAGGAATAACTTTGGACCACCGCAAACCATTTAAAGTGAACTAGTTTTGTTTTATAGGTTTTTTTAAGGCTGTAAAAAATCAGGTACAGCGCCTTTAATTCTTTCTTGTAGATTATTAGGGATGGGAGTGGATTTTGGACGTGGAGGTTCGGGACACGGGGCCGGGACGCTGTCTGAGAGGCCACTAAGAATCTCACAGTGAACCGGTCTCTTTTCCAGCTCCTCACTCTTCACCTCAGCAAATATTGGGTTACTAAGGTATTAAAGCTACTGTCTGTAAGTTTATTTAATTTTTTTTTTCTCCAGTAGATGGCAGATGTGAAACCTGTCCCCCCCCTTATTAAAGCTACTGTCTGTAAGTTTATTTAATTTTTTTTTTCTCCAGTAGATGGCAGATGTGAAACCTGTTCCCCCCCCTCCCCTCACCTGGCTCCTCCCCTCACCTGGCCTTTGTTCAGGCTCACTTGTGCTCTGTGGTTTTATTCTACCAGGCCAAAGCTGGCACACTATCAGACAACAGAAATGCAGATAGCCTCTAGTGGTGATATGTGAGAATGCAACAGGGGCAGCTTTACTACTCTAATTACAAATAAGGACTTTAAATGACGGTCTTTTAAGATGTTTTTTTAGTTATAATCTATTACTTACATTTTAATTTAACATTGTATAGAGGGGCAGTTGAAACAGAGCAATGGTGCTTCCAGTGCAGAACTAGAACTTTGAAAAAAATTGCTAAATTCACCTAAAAACATGAAATATATATATACTTTGCACACGATCTTCACAACCGTTATCAATAATCAAGTTGCCTGTTTTGTAGAATTGTCTTCTTAAATATTCTCATCAATTGCTGTCTAAATCGAAAGTTTGGACATGATAAATATATATGTTTTTTAGTTTTTGTCTGATATAAAAATGGCACCAAAAAGCTTTAAGTATAGTTTTCATATGGCTTGTAGCTGCATAAACCCTGAAATAAGACATCTCAATGTGATGCCTTTGTAAAATCCAGAGCGGAATTTAATTAGACCTAACCTGCACTCTTCCTCTCCTCCTCCTCCTCCTCCTCTTCAGACACAGAGAGGTCAGCTGAGCCCGGATACTCTGTCATTATATGGAGAGCGAAGCCATTATCCTCTGTAAAGAAATTCCCAAAACCACATCTGTCGGAGTGGGAATGGGAGTACGCTGTTTGATATTGCTTTGATTCCATGGTTAGAATGGAGGATGTGGGTAACAAAAGGGAATATTTTTGGTCTGACTTTCTAATTGGAGATTGAGATGAGAAGATGGCGTCATTTTGCTTCTTTGCATAATGAATCTATTCCTATCCATGGGTTTCAGACAGAGTGATGGAAAACTGAGAGCGTTGCCATAGCAATTAATTACAAAATGTTCTATTGTTGTAAAAGTCATCAAAATGGCGTATATAACAGGAAAAGTGTATCCATGAACTGTACTGTATTTAAAAGCACAAGCTACAAATGGTATTTCAAATTGGTGTATTTAACTAAATGATCAATGTGTAGAACTCCGTAACATAACCTGGTTTTAGGAACATAAACTAATAAGCCTGGCAGAATTAAAGTTTCACTATGTAACTTTTCAGGTGTGGAGTCAGCTTGTTTCCATAGATACGCCATTACGTTACCTGGAATGCTCCACAATATGGCATTAAACATCCATCCTGCATTTATTCAATTACAGGTGTTTTTATAGTTCAAAAATACATAAGACAAAGCATGCATTCTAACTGTGAGCAGGGCTGCCACTTCACAGATCTGAGCTGGCAAAATATAATGTGTGACTCCCCCTTCCAAAACTACCTCTGAAAAATCCGAAAACTACCAATATATATTCTCACCCTCTAGTTTGATATCCCGTTGATTTCATGGCTGTTCAGTGCCTGCAGGTGTGCAAAAATATGGCTGTTCAGTGCCTGCATGTGTGCAAAAATACACCCCCCCCCCACCTCTCTCTCTCTTTCTCTCTCTCCCTCTTTCTTTCTCTCCCTCTCTCCCCAAGCGGTCGTCGCTCCATAGACACCTGAACAATGGGACGTCCTCTGCTCCTCGCGTGTGTTGTCAGGAGGGACAGTGTTTTCAAATGTCTCTTTGTCACCTTGACATTTAAGACTCTAGATGTCCCCATCGCGAGCACCGAGCAGAGCCAGGGCCACCATTTTAGTCCAGGCCACAAAATGGACGAATGACTTTGTTTTTGTCTAAAGCGCTAAAGCAATCCGATGGAGATGTGTCCCGTTTTTTCTGCACTGAAGGATGGGTCAAATGCAGAGGACAAAGTGCCCTACGGAAGGCAATAAAATGTACCTTAACTTTAAATTACAAGAACTGGATGAATGCGTTAAAGATACACTGTGTAACTTTTCTGTTGGAGTGTGTGACACCTACTTTTCTTTTGGATTTGTTGCTGCTTTGTCAGAAATTTTCCAGAGTATAGCATTAAACTGATTTGACTTTGATTTATTTAGTTACAAGCGTTTTCTTATTGCTAAAAAAAATACTTCGCCTGGTTGCACTTGTCACTTGCTTGTCTCCGTGGAGATAGATACATTATATGCCATATTGTGCAACATTCAATATAAAGCAACATCTCCATAGAGACAAGATAGTAGCAGAAAAGTTGCACAGTGCACCTTTAACGCCAGTATTTATGTAGAGACTTTTGGTCATATTGGCCTTGACTTGGCACTTTTTCCTCTCCATTTGATTTTAAAAGTATAGTGTAAAAATGCCTCTCATTTCTTGTTTACATTGGGCTCAATCAGTCGTTATAAGGTCTTTGTTTTTCTGACCGATAATCGCAGTCAGGCAGGTTGCAGGTTCAAGAAGCCACCACAGGCAAAATCAAATATATCGACGTTCTCATTTATTCCAAGTGGCTCAAACTAGCTCAGCGATAACAGCTCGACTCCCTGCTCCGACAATCCTTCAATCTCCCCCTTTGTCTCCACGTCATTGGACTGAATACAGGCTTCACTGCTTTGTCCCCCACTGAATTGTTCCTGTAAATTTTAAGACATGGAAAGTTTTGAAGTGGTTATAATAGCAAAGGCAGCTGTATGTTTTGTGGTGTACTAGTTATCAGAGGAGGGAAGAGTAGCCAGAGATCCTAAAGGCGCTGTTCCAGATTTTTCTTAAAAACATGAAAAACAGAACTAGTTTAATCCATTTGCATGGTCCAAAGTTATTCCTCACTTATCTTATGCATTCTGAGCGTCCTAATTATTCACCACGATGAGTTTATAAGTGCTTTTTACAACTCTCAGATACCAGAGCGGAGTTTTGCCATCACAGTAAATCTAACAACAATTAGCATGCTAACATGCCCTTCCTGATTCTCAGACACTAAAATGCTTTATAATTAGAGGCAGACAGCAGACGTAATTTGACCTCAAGCTGCATATACAGTATATTGTATGTAATAAAAAAAATACTCTTGAAATTGCAGTTTCTTTTCAAAGTTACTCAACTCCTTGCTGTCTACCTTTGAAACTCATCAGTTCAAAATTTGAATTAATTAATTGATAAAATATAATTTAAAAAAAGAATTCTATCATTTTTGGATTTGGATTTTTTATTTCATTCTTGCTTGCAGTTAAAAAATAAATTTCAGCAGAATTTACAACATTAAAATCTACAAAAAATATTTCTGTACAAATGTTTTTTAATGTGTTTTTAAATGGTGCGTTTTGGTGATTTTCCCACAGTGCACCAGTCCATGATGCCAAACCAGGGCTCCAGCTTCCACCCGCCCCTGGTCCAGTCCGGCCCCAGTCTGTCTGTGCCCGGGCCCCAACAAAGCAATATGAACCCTCCCCTGCAAGGCATGGTGCTCCAGTACCCCACAATGCAGGCTTATCAGGTATCAACTGATGGGGCTTCTCTCTGTCTCCATCTCTCTCTCCTCCTCCCCAAAATCCAGGCTGATTATTAGGTACCAACTCTTGTGGTCTCTCTCTCACTCTCGCTCTCTTTCTCTCTTCTCTCTCGCTCTTTGTCCCCTCTCTCTGTCTCTCTCTCCCTCTTTATGCCTCTCATTTGCTATATCTCTTTCTCGCTCTGTCCCTGCCCCCTCTCTTTTTAGTCTCGTTCCCTCTCTCTCTTTGTCTCCTCCCTCTCTTCCTCTCCCTGCTGCCTCTCTCTCTGTCTCTCTCTCCCTCTTTGTCCCTCTTACTCACTATCTCTTCTCTCTCTGTCCCTGCCCCCTCTCTTTTTAGTCTCGCTTCCTCTCTCTCTCTGTCTCCTCTCCCTCTCTTCCTCTCCCTGCTTTCTCTTTCTCTCCCTCTTTGTCCCTCTCACTCACTATCTCTTTCTTCTTTCTGTCACTGAACCCTCGCTTTAGCCCCCCTCTCTTGTGTCTCTCTCTCTCTCTCTCTCTCTCTCTCTCTCTCTCTCTCTCTCTCTCTCTCTCTCTCTCTCCTCTCGCTCTCGCTCTCGCTCTCGCTCTCTCCCTCTCACTCTCTCTCTTAACCTACCTCTTAAATTATCTCTCACTTGCTTGCTGTCTCTCTCCCTACTTCCCTCTCTCCCTCTCTCTATCCCTTCTTTCTCTCCTCTGTCAGATACCATAATGTACCCAGTCGACCTCTTTCTCCCCCTCCTCCTCTCCCATTCTCCCTCTCTCCTCCCTTTTTTCTCTCCTCTGTCAGATACCATAATGTACCCAGTCGACCTCTTTCTCCCCCTCCTCCTCTCCCATTCTCCCTCTCTCCTCCCTCCTTTCTCTCCTCTGTCAGATAGCATAATGTTCCCAGTCAATAATTGAATGGGAGCCCTCAGACTGTCTTATTTTGTTATGAATGACATTTGTGCCCGTCTCTCAGGAGCTGGTGGCTTTTATATTCTTGTCACACCATAAAAAGGTTTCATTTTGAACTCGGCGCAGATATTAAACTGAAATACCAGTGTTTTACTCCACACCTGTTTGTCCTTGAGATCAGGAATGTAATGCACTCATCACTCAACCAGGTCTTTATAAAGTATGGGCTATTGGGTTTCAAAATAGGAAAAAATGTCACTATCTGAGGTGGTGGTATTTTAGGGACTACTTCAATATATGTTTTCATACATTAGGTTCAACAAAAATATTAATAGTTTTAATCTATATAATCCAAATGTAAAGGTACACTATGTAACTTTTCTAGTAGAGGATCTGCTATATGATAAAAAAAATTAAAATAGAGTATTGTATTTATTATCCCAAATGTGTAAAAATCCACATTTAAACTAGGACAAGTACCAAATATATATTGGTGCTTTTACAGATAAAATGTGATGATGTCATACTCCAAGATGGGAGGAAAGAGCCAGTTTTCCCTATTGATAACATTGTACTTTGCCGTGAAATATACAAAAGTTAAACGCACAAATGTTGAGCCAAGAACTCACGGTATTACAACAAAAATCAGCGTTTTAACAATATTAATTTTAGCTGCTTCTACGCCTGTCACAGTAACATATTTTGAAGTTCGATATATCGCTGAAGTAAATATAGACGAAAAACGATAATATTGAAACTAATTTATGCCACTGAAACAAAAACCCAAGAGGAGATTTAAACCACAAAACTATTAAAACGATAATATTGAAACTAATTTATGCCACTGAAACAAAAACCCAAGAGGAGATTTAAACCACAAAAACTATTAAAAATGTACAATATTGTTAAAAAATCATGAGCTGCAAAAAATAAACAGCCGAATGAAACACTTTATGCCGTCTGAAACTCAGCAGTTGATCACGGAAGCTTGAAAATACAATACAAAGTAAAACGTAAACATTATAATGATAAAATGTCATGAAAAAATACCTAAAACCACACATTAAGTTGACTTTCCCTTTTGTGTTTGCCCTCAGCAGGTATCAGTGCCGCAGCAGCAGTACCAGCAGCCTGTGTTTGTCCCGTGTCAGCCCGGACAGCAGGGGGCAGTGTCTGTGGGAGGGGTCCAGCCGTGCTACAGCCTCCTGCCCCCAAACCAGCACACCACCATGAGGTAAAGCTCAAAGGTCATGTCTGTCTTACGCAATAACACATTTTGAAGTGCAAGAAGAAGTTGCTGAAGAAAATATAGAGGATTTATTTTGAAATGAAATGACACTGACACAACAACCAAAACCATTCTAAACGTACAATATAAAAAACCTGAGCTGCAATAAATACATAGCAAAATGAAACGCTTTATTTGTATGTATAATGAGTCATAATAGTTATTTATTCAACCCTCTACAGCTCAGATCTCATTGTAGTACAGAAAAATCACTACAGGTTCTACAGTACTGCAAAGAAAAAGTCCCCACGATAAATATTGACCCCCAGAAATGACAGTTCCATCCATCATTTATTGAACGATAAGTGAATATAGTAATTTTCATGACAGGCCTATGTCTTTGCCTACAAATGTATGATACCAACTAGGGCTGGGTCTACATGCTCCCTCTTGATTCTGTATGAAACACAAGGAACCACTCACCCAACACCAGTGTACTCAGACACTGGGGGCAAGGCGGGTTAAGTGTCTTGCCCGAGGACACAACGACAGTATTTATTTGTGGGAACTGGAATCGCACCGCCAACCTGTGGGTCAGTGGATCTGGCCGCTCAACCAATGATGTTTATATCGAGGGTGGGATTCAAACTGCCAAACTTCAGATCAGAGGACAAACCAACTGAGCTACTGTCGCCCCCTGCGATATATTACTTTATATATTACTAGATTACCATACTACCTGCACAAATGTACGGTAATATGAACGAAAGCAATTTTCATGATCAAAAAACTGTGAATAATGTTAAATATATATTGCATAAACAAGTTAAGTTAGTGTATTTTCATATTGCGGACTCGATAAGGATGCTAACCTTCCGTACATTTATTAAGCCAGAAAATAATCGATCAGTGTTTGCTCAATCATCCTGTGAAAATTTCGAAATTGAATAAATTTAAAACGGAAAAAATAATAAAAATGTAACCATGTATGTGTGTGTGTGGAAAAAAGAACTGCGCTTTTTACACAATCCAACTTTAACTACTTTGTAATACGTGGTCAGTTATAATTATTTAGCTAGCTACAAAAAATAAAAATTGAAATGAATGCACAATAAATGGCATTCAGAGGACTATCCCTTACTATCCCTTACTATCCCTTGTACATACACACATACCATTTCAATGTTGGTATTTTTAATTTTTTTTCTTCATTTTAAAGCCTCTATCATGTAAAAATGAACACTCTCTTAATTGTGTTTACATTTAAATCCACAATCGTATTCATTCCTGTTTTCACTGATAATGGCGGCTCGCTGATGAATGTCTTCTTGCTCTGTGACATTTCTTAATCACCAGAACTAGCTACAATTGGGTTAAGATCCACTTATTAGGCCATCGCGTGTCCTCCACGCGCGCTAGGCCATCCGTCATACCTGATCGCAGCTTATATTTTTAGACTCGAAAAACAGCTTGACTAGCGAAAAGCCAAGGTTATGTGTCTTCTCTATGGGGAGAAAAAAAAATGATGTTATTACCGTAATACATGCTGTAAAGTGGCACTGTGAATACCTCATGAATGCCAAATCTGACACTAGCTCATAGCTTATGCCGCATTATGCTTTTCTAGTCTGACAAGCACGGCGCATCCCCTCTCATTAAAACTGATTGATAGAACCAGTTCACCCTAAGCTAAATAATTATTTTGCTTTTCCTCCCTGGACCTAATCAATCTGGATGGGAGCAGCAGAGTAGGACTACAGGGAGTATAGTGGGATACACATGACTGTTCAGGTACTGCAAATAGTCCTGGTATGATATTACTTCATCCAGGTTTAGTCCTGGTTTAGTCCTGGTTTAGTCTTGGTTTAGTCTAGGTTTAGTCTAGGTTTAGTCTAGGTTTAGTCTGGGTTTAGTCTGGTTTTAGCCTAGGTTTAGCCTAGGTTTAGCCTAGGTTTAGCCTAGGTTTAGTCTTGGTTTAGTCTTGGTTTAGTCTTGATTTGGCCCTGGTTAAGTCCTGGTTTGAATGGTAGAAAGTCCTGGTTAAATTCTTGTTTAGTCCTGATGTAATCCTGGTTTAATTATGGTTTAGCGCTGGTTAAATATGATTTTCAACCTTGTTAGTCCTGATCTGCAACCCTAGTCCCGGTTTAGTTTAGATTTAATCCTAATGTAGTCTTGGTTTAGCGCTGATCAAGTCCTTGTCTGAATCTTAGAAAGTTTCTTACTTTAGTTTTTCCTTGATCCAGGCTTAGTCTCACTTAAGTCCTGGTTTAGTTCTGGTTTGGTCTTACCTGTATTAAATGGTGTGCTACATTAATAAAGTGGATTGGATTCATTTAAGGGACTAAATTTGGAGCTAAAGCTGGACCAGAGCCTGACTGAACCAGGACTAAAACAGGACTAACCCTAAACTGGGCTCAAACCGGATCCAAACCAAGATACCAAACCTTAGGCCTACTTTTGTCCTTTTATTCAAAATTCTTCGTCCTGGTTTAGTCCTACTTTAGTCCTGCAATCTGGATAGTAGTGACAGTAGTAGTACTACAGGGAGTATAGAGCCATATACATAACATGTCACAAAGCAAAAACATGTGTTGAAGAGAAGAGGTGACTTTGGCTCTGTCCCAGCTGTGAGGGGGGCAGATGATTTATGGTACTGTGGGGTAGAGACAGGAGGGGGGTGGTCCCATGAGGGTAACATGTCAAAGAAAGAGCCAGAATTCAGGTCTACACAAGGACTAAACCTGGACTGAAACAGTACTAAACAAGGGCCGAAAAGTGTGCTCATACAAGAGTGGTTAAATTAATACTAAAACTAGTATGGAATTTAATACTCATTTGAACAATATCGCTACAAAAAAGTACATAAACAGCACACTTTAGTCCCCACACCAAATGGGTTCAGACTTGTTGCAGTCCAACTTTAGTCCTGGTTTAGTCCAGGTTTAGTCCTTGTTTAGTCCTTATTTTAGTCCTGTCTTAGTCCTGGTTTAGTCTTTGGTTTAATCCTGATTTAGTCCTGATTTAGTCCCGGTTTAGTCCTGGTTTAGTCCTTGGTTTAGTCCTGGTTTAGTCCTGGTTTAGTGTAGATTTAGTCCAGATTTAGTCCTGGTTTAGTCCTGGTTTAGTCCTGGTTTAGTGTAGATTTAGTCCAGATTTAGTCCTGGTTTAGTCCTCTTTTAGTCTTGGTTTAATCCTGGTTTAGTCCCGATTGTAAGTAGGTCACTCAGCAGCCGAAGTGATTTATGTGTCAGGGAGAGAGAAAGTCCCAGGAGATCTGGACTTCACCTGGACCAGCTGTAGACCGAGTACAGCCTGGTCCCCGCGGCAACGTGACGTACAACCTGTTCCCCGCGGCAACGGGACATACAGCCCGGTTCCCGCGGCAACGGGACGGAGCTTAGAAACAACCAGATGTCCTATTCTAATGAAGCCGCAGCAGCTTAAGGGAGCTTTCTTTGTCATCTGTTTTAAAGTGTTTGAATAGGCACTTTTCAACCAGGGCTAAAACCAGGACTAAAACCAGGACTAAACAAGGACTAAAATGGGACTGATTGAGCATAAATTTTTATCTTTCAAATGTCCATGGGAAAACATTATGTGAATGTTACTTCCTGTTCCAGATGTGTGAAGTAAATAATTTTTATTTGTTCATTCAAAGTTGTCAATAATGTTTGTGTTTTCAGTTCGACTGTGAGTTTCCTGCCTGCCCCGATGATGGAGCAGCTTCCCTTCTCCCAGAACTCCACCCCCTGTGTTTCCCAGGCGCTCCCGGGACAGCAGTACACAGGTAACACGCTCCTGTCTGATTTTAGGACTTTAGAATCCTGGTTTAGTCCTGGTTTAGGTCTGGTTCTGTCCTGTTTTAGTCTTGGTTAAAATCCTCCTCTACTCTTAGCCTCGAATGGTAAAATTCTGATTATGAATTTCTGGTAATGCTAACAACTACCATGATTAAAGCGCACTTCCTGGTTCACAGAGGATAAAATGCTTCATTTTAACCTCGAGCTCTACAATATATCTGTACTGGGGCGAGACATATTTGCTCAAATATATGGACAGTTGGATACAGTCCCTTTAAGTACCGGCTTTGTTCTGGGTCCGTCTTACTTAAGTCCTGGATTAGTTGCGATTTAGTCCTATTTTTGTCCTTATTTACTCCTGGTTTTGATCTATCTTGTATGCCTGTATGTTGCTCTCCAGTGGTGTTATGGGGAATAATGTCCCCGTTACAATCCGCCCTGGAGACTCGCCTCACTACCTGAGTTCGGCCATCTTTGTTTTCCCTCATCTCTCAGTGTCAATATCACACTGTGTATTCCTCTGTCGCTAACACTGCAGCTCGGTAATGAAATAAACCTCACGGAGCCCACTTTGCCTGTGTAAGCCGGGCAGATGCGTGATTCGATTTGCACTGCGGATCCACCAAATGAAACAGAGCCCAGTGCGGTCATTACACCTCCCTGGAGTTTGGAAAATCAGGGAAAATCACAACCAGTGTTTCAAGGTTTACTATGTAACTTTTCTAGTGGAGGCTATGCTACCTGCTGTGGCATTAAACTTATATACCCTGCATTTATTCATTTACATATGGTTGTATTGGTCAGAAATACCTTAATGAACATGCATTCACAGATCTGACCTGTAACCACCAGCTTGTCTTCATGGAGATGGTTTAATGCCATACTGTGGAACATTCCAGGCAAAGAAACTTAATCTAATTTAAGGAAACACAATATAATTTGTCAAAACCAGTTTGTCAAAACCAATATTATCTAACCATTGTTAAATAATATTGTTACAGATAACACTAGTAGTATTTGTAGTAGTACAGGTAGCACTAAGTGTAGTAGTATTAGTAGTAGTAGTAGCAGTAGCAGTAGCAGTAGTAGAGGTAAAAAGGTAGGCCTACTACAACACACGCATGAAGGCATGAAGTTAAATGGACTTTAAAAACATTGAGGAACACTTCTGGATTAGCACCTAATGACATCACAAGGTGGGGGTAGGCATATCGAACAGTGAAGAGGTAGATTGCTTAAAACATGTGAATGAAACACAGCTACATATGTGTTTTTGGTGGGTGAACAACATTATAATTTGTTTAAAATCTCCCAAAAATCAGTTTTACAAGATGCAGGACGGTTAATGGACCAAACCAGCCTCAAATTGCCCATTACATAAAACTTGATATTTACCAAGATCGATGACTCAACTATTCTTCAAATTACCCCCAGTAGATTTCAAATACCACAGTTAAAATTACATTGCGGATTCCAGAAAGTGCTAGAATAATCTCTATTTTAAATTTGCGTGGCCTTTTCAGAAGCAGGTGCTCAGGTAGTCGCCCTTCTCGCTAACGACCTGTATTTTTCATGTCAGATCCTAATGTAGTACCAGCGGGGAGGACGCATCATTAAAAGGGGCAGATGAAGGTCCACAGCCATATTCAGATGGAGTAAACACTTTTAATTGGCAGACGCGCCGGCCAGTCAAATTAAGTCACATTCATGCACGTACTTATAAATCAGTTAGTGAAAACCAATCATAAATCAGCAGTACCGGAGATTTGATTTTGAAAGGTGGGGAAGTTAATTAGACGCTCAGTTCAAAAGTGAGACATGGTATTTGCCTTGTCTTAGGTCTTTTTAATGTTTTTATTTTCTTGGCTAAAAATATGGATTCAGATTTTGTAGTAAGACTGCTGAGGTTTTTTTGGTTTTTTTTGTGTTTATTTATTTATTTACATACTAAACATTGATTCACCTTTTGTAGTTCTTAGTTCTATTCTTCTTATAGTTCTACTTTGCCCTCCACTAATATTTGTACCTTTTGCCTTTTGTAAATTTGAATAAAGATAAAATAAAGATTGCTGATTTTTATTTATTTATTTATTTATTTACGTACTAAACATTGATCCACCTTTGGTAGTTTTTCGTTCTGTACTTTTTTTTAATAGTTCTTATACCCTGCACTAACACTGGCTCCCTTAAAATGGCTGAATTGAATTAATCCAAAAATAATGAATCATGTTTTATTTTTTTTATTTTACTTTATTAGAAATAACATAAATAAAAATCAAATTGTATTAATGCAATACAAAAATGTTTCCTTACACAAAATCAGTAAAAAAAAAATGAAGTCAAATGAGATTTCCAATGATAGTATTATTTTTATTTATGTATTTATTTTTCATTTCTATAATTTTATGTATTTAACCAGTATTCTTTTGTTCTAATGCAAATTACGCATTTCAGAAAGGAATTAAAAACATCTTCATTCGAATTCTCCAAGTCTCCAAGTTTTTATTTTTGGGGGAACCGAAACCCTCTAAAACGAAACACATTTTATCACACATGCAGGGGCATCGGACTGGGGCAGGGTTAGGGTTAGGGTACGGTTTACCCAGGGCCCAGTGCAAGAAGGAGCCGTTCACAAAATCTGTAAGATGCAATTTTCATATAGAGAACATGTAATACGGGCCCACCAAGATGATTTGTACCTAGGGCCCCGAATTTTGTACTTACGCCCCTGCACACACACGCCAATATTCTTGCAAGTCGCTTTATATTCTCAGCGCTTTCTTAACAATATAGTAAATGTCCAACAATGTGGCTCCAATTGCCTTTGTGTGCGTCATTTGAGCATTACCTAACTCATAATTGACTTCAAAACAGAACACCTCAGGCATGACTCACACCGTTTGAATTCAATTGTTTTATCTGAGGGGATATTTCTGCACTTTTGTTCAGTCTCCGCACCTAATCAGTAAAAAAGCTAGCTCTCCTCTGCTAAAGTGTCTTCATTATAAAAGGGCCATCCCAGACTGCAATAACAGGCCCCATTCACTTTCCCACTAAATCCACCCAATCCAATCTGCTAATTATCTACTGACGCATGACTGATGTGAGGCTCAATGTGCTATCAAAGGTAGAGCACATTTGGGTAATAGTTTTGTACCGTAATGCACTTAACAGGTACATCTAGTCTTATGTTATGGATTTGGTGTTAAAGGTGCACTTTGTAACTTTTCTGCCACTTGCTCGTCTCCGTAGAGATCTTACAGCTTAGCCTGAAATGTTCCACAGTATAGCGATAAACGTGTGCATCGTTTGTTTAGCGCAGATCTGACCTGCAGCTTGTCCTCGTGGCACCGCCTTTCTGTCTCCAAGGAGATAGATGCGTTTACTGCCATACTGTGGAACATTCGAGGCACATCATGGCCACAAATTCCCCCCGATGAAAAGGTTCTAGGTTCAATTCCCCGTGAAAAAGACCACCCCCTATGCATTTTAACATGTAACACAAAGCCATATAATGAAGTTAGCTTAACCACTAGCACTCTAGCCTAATTATGTAGTCCGCTAATGGCTAGCTCCTGCTCCGCTCTCTCTCTCTCTCCCTTTGGGCTCAGATTTGATGCACAAAGTCATTGTCAAAGTCATTTGTGATCGTGCTGCAGTGTTGTGTAGAAAATAAAACTCTCTCTATTGCTTGTAATGATAAAAATCTCGTTCTAATCGGATTTAAATGTATTAAATGAAGCGGACAAGAATAGCTGTTTTTTCATACATCATTTGACCAGCATGTTGTCGCAGGCATTTTAAGGTACTGTATGTAGTGTGCGCCCCTAGTGAAGTAAAATGGTATTACTTTCAGAACTTGCTCTGATGACGTGGCGATGTAGGCTTGAAAACCAAAACAAAAATGTTAAATTAAACAACATGATTAAAAAATAAAATAAAAAAATCAACTGATACTTTGCAGTGACACCATGCTGGGGGGTATTGTATTTATGTCTATGGAGGAATGTTCAGCGGGGGCAACAGTAGCTCAGTTTGTAGTGTTTGTCCACTGATCCGAAGGTTGGCTGTGCGATTCTTGTTTTGTCCTTGGGCAAGACACTTAACTCACCTCGCCCCCAGTGTCTGTGTGCACTAATGTATGAATGTGTACGTGAGTGGGTGAGTGCCTTGAAGGTGGAAGAGCGATATATAAAAATGTGACCATTTACAAACACAGCCAAATAAGTTTTAAGATTGTTGGAAAAAGAAAAATACAAAATGGATTTAAACAACACACTTTTTGCATAATGTTTTTTCTTCTATGTTCTTGTATATTGCAGGGCTGTTACCGCACACCCCCGGCAGTTCTATGGTGATGTTACAGATGACGTCGCCCCCTAGCTGTCCGCAGCCGAGAGCGCCTTCTCCGTGCCACAGAAAACAACCCAACCACCACAAACACAACAGCGGCTCCGAGCATCAGCGCCCTCGCAGGACAGCCCCGGAACTGCAGTTGCCCCTAGACAACACGCAGGTACAAGACTAGACTGAGACAAGGGCTCTCAAGTTGTTTAGTCCTGGTTTAGTCCTGGTTTAGTCCTGGTTTAGTCCTGGAAGGGCTCTCAAGTTGTTTAGTCCTGGTTTAGTCCTGGTTTAGTCCTGGTTTAGTCCTGGTTTAGTCTTAGTTTAGTCCTGGTTTATAAACCCTTGGTACATGGACCTGGTTTAGTCCCTTATTTAGTCTAGGATTAGTCTTGGCGTAACCCTCTTTCATTTGACCAATTTTTGTTCTGGTTTAGTCCTGGTTTAGTCCTGGTTTAGTCCTGGTTTAGTCCTGGTTTAGTTCTGGTTTAGTCCTGGTTTAGTCCTGGTTCAGTCTTGGTTTAGTCTTGGTTCATGCTCTTGGTCTAGCCTTAATTTATATGCAGTTTGGTCCAATCCTGGTTTAGTTTTACTTTAGACCAAAGATGGTTTATAAACACTTTTCACAACTTTCAGACCAGATTTTTGTCTTTATGGTAAAGCAATCAACAACTAGCATGCTAACGGACACTTCCTGATTTTCTGACAATAAAACATTTTATAATTAGATGCAGACAGCACACAGCTGACTTATTTTTGTCCAGTCCTGGTTTAGACCCGGATTAGACCTGGTTTAGACTTGGTTCAGCTTGATCTTGGTTTAGTTCTGGTGGCTGGCAAGTGGACGAAGGTTTAGTCACAATTTATTAAGAGCATCTAATGGCCAAACTTACTGCAAATTATTATGCTAATCGCTAACTGCTTACAGCCTAATGATTTCACTGAGGGGCTAAGCTAAAGGGAGCGCAGACGCTTGTATCAGCAACCATACCAACTCTTCAAACATGAGATTCAATTAGCTTCACGACCCTGCGGCGGCTAAGAAGACAGCGTAATATCCTTAAAAGTTTTAATTTAATTCTACCATATCCAACGTGTCAAAAGTTACGAAAGCAATTTTGAAAGGCAATTTAGTTTACTTGTTTTATTTGACAGCACCTATGCTCCTGTGTGGTTGTGTTTGGCGGTGCTTGGGGCAGGTTAAAAGTGTAGGAATCGGTTGAGTGAGTGAATCGGTCTGAAATGAAGAGAAAATAGTCCTTAGCATTAGCAGCGTAACGCTACATTACTGCGGCTAATGGGGATCCAATGGCACATTAAAGCAGCAACTAGAACGAGCGAATGACTCGGGGAGAGGGCCAAATGACGAAAACGCTTTTTATAACGTTATTTATTTATTATTTATTTTTGAGTGAAGTCTGGATAGATTTATGTAGTTTTTATACAATCCAAAAAAAACAATTTGACTTAGTTATTTTTGTAAATTTTGTTGTTTTATTTATTTATTTTGTTTTAAAGCTACACGTATCTCTTGGAATAAAAACATTTGTTCCACACGGTAATGCTGGTGTAAATGAAAACAGGTCCCCTTTAATATGGTAATTCTCTCCATTAATTAAGACGAAGTTACTCTTTCATTTGTATTAATTATTTGTTTTGAATTGGTTTAACTGAAAAAAATTATGGTTTTGTGTTGTCTCTGCAAATTTTTTATAGCAATTTTTGACTTTTTTTTTTTTTTTTTCCAGACATCCACATTGTATTCAGACTTATTAGGGATGCTTTATATATTTTTATGATTTATATTTTATAGTATTATCAGCATTTTCATTTGTACAGTTATGGGCTGCATACATTTGGTGTCTTAGTAGAGCATTACAGATGCTTTCAACTCATTTAAAGTGCATACTAAACATTTTCCAAAGCTGTGATCCCACTCAAACTCATTAAAGGAAGAGTTCATTTGGGGAAAAAATCTTCCACAACATTAGCTGTTTTTTGTTACATAAGAAAAAGTAGAAAGACTTAAAGGCTTCTGTTTGCTATGGCTTAACTATTTTATTAAAAATATCCTAGTTATGTATTTTATTTTATACCTTATAATATTACTACTATTATAACACATTATTAACGTTTTTCTATACCCTTTGTACAGGTGTATTACATCATGCAGTTGTAACATAAGACTTCTTGTTTTTGAATGAGTGTTTCTGTTCTCTCTCTCCTCTCTCTCTCCTGTAACCACCGGGGGGCGTTGTGCGTAGAGCAGCCTGCCCTCGTCTCCGGCCCTCACCCCATCGCCGGGACAGTCCCACAGCAGCAGC